>JADRCD010114464.1:0-12850 GCA_019843815.1 Montemys delectorum
AAAAAAAGATGCAACAGAATAAATTCATCAGATAGAAAAAGAATTTAGCTGGGCAGTGGTGGCGCATGCCTTTGATCCCAGCACTTGGGAGGCAGAGGCAGGTGGATTTCTGAGTTCTGAGTTCGAGGCCAGCCTGGACTACAGAGTGAATTCCAGGACAGCCAAGGCTACACAGAGAAACCCTGTCTCAAAAACAAAACAAAACAAAACAAAAAAAAACAAACAAACAAAAAGAATTTAATAGGATAACCTGTATCAGGCCCTCAGACCTTACTTAGCACAACTGACTCCATGATGATCATGACTATGATTCAGATCATGAAACTCACCACATAGACCATTCTTCCTGCCAAAATGAAAACAAAGACCTAATCCATCAAAATATACAGTTCTGGGAAAGTCTAAATGTACCAACCTTGTATTTTGGCTTCAAGTAGTTCCATTTCTGGCTAACTGTTCTTGGTAACTGAAATATATCAACCCAGGATATGTTTTCTTTCTTTCTCTCTGTGGTGTGTGTGTGTGTGTGTGTGTGTGTGTGTGTGTGTGTCTTAAATCTATGTCCAAGAAGCCTTCTCTGGTGGATATTTTACAACAAACCCGTATTTTATGTGGATTGGTGTTTTGCCTACATGTGTATCTGCTGGATCCCCTGGAACTGGAGTTACCACCAGTTGTGAGCTATCTTGTGGGTGCTCGAAACTGAATCCAGGGCCTCTGCAAGGGCAGCTGAGTCATTTCTCCAACCCTAAAAATGTACTCTTTTGGTTTTTTTTTGTTTTTTTTTTTTGCCTGTTGTTTATTCTTGTTTCTCTGTAGCCCTGGCCATTCTGGAACTAATTCTTAGACCAGGCTTGATTGGATTGGTAGAGATTCACCTGGCTCTGCCTCCAGAGTGCCAAACCCATATTCTTGTTTTACTTTTTTTTTTTTTGTGACAGGGTTTCTCTGTACAGCCCTGGCTGTCCTGAAACTCACTCTGTAGACCAGGCTGGCCTCGAACTCAGAAACCCGTCTGCCTCTGCCTCCCAAGTGCTGGGATTAAAGGCATGTGCCACCACTGCTCGGCTTTGTTTAGCCTTTACATTTTTTATTCTTTGTGAATTCCACATCAAGCACTCCAACCCTACTCATGTCTTGTTTCTTCTAATCTACCCTCTGCCCTCGCAACTCCCCCTTCCAAAAGAAAATAAAAAACAGAAAAACAGAAAACAAAATCTTACCGTTGACGCTGTAGTGTGTCATATTGTGTCACACAGTACAACCTTTTGTCCACACATCGTTACTTGCAATGTTCATTGCACTGGTCCAGTTTGAGGCTTCTGCTACACTATCAACCCTGGATCCTCACCGGGACTCTTCTTGGATATCCCGTTGTTGCCCTGTGTTAGGGAGATCCTGCGGCTTTGGATCTGCAGGACCAGCCCCTTCACATACTCCAGAAGTTCATAGATGGGGTAGATGTTGGGGTGGGTCATCTCAAAGCCCTGATGGCAGCTGACTTGGTCAGCCCAACAGTTTTCCTGTACCCTCACCATCAGGGCAAGCTCTCTAGCACTGGCCTGGCTAGCTCACCCAATGCCACAGCTGGCAAGAGGTGGAGCTAGCTCTCCAGCTGTCATGACCTCAGGGCCAGCTCTCCTACCAGCCAGTGAGGGCTGAAGGGTAAGTGTGTGTGTGTGTGCGTGTGTGTGTGTAAGTCATCTCTCCTGCATCTGCCTCACAGCACTGTGTTGGGCCCAACTCCCTTGCACTCATGCCCTTGCGCTTTATCATCTGTACTCCCCTCCCCCCTTGTGGCCAATTCTACTGTGCTACCCAGACGTGGTGTGGCCAGAGAGGAGCAGGGTCAGCTCTCCCATGGGCCGTTGTCAGTGAGTCTCGGGGACTGCTCTACACAGCCCTTGGACATCAACATGGTCCCAAGCAGCAGCCCAGATCAAAACCATCTGCATGGTGTTTGGTGGTAATATGACTCTCACACATTTATCTACACAGACACCTCCCCTCCCTGCTACTTCATGGCCATGGATGGATCCAGACAGGGCATCCGGGGCTAAGGCTTCACCATGCCTCAGGCTACTCTCACATCAGGCTATTCCTCCCCAGTTTCTCCTCTCTTCACAGTGATTCTACTCCTTCTCTCTCATCTCTCTCCCATTCTGCTTCTCTCCTGATGGGGGTGTACTACACATGGTGGCAATGGGCCCCCAAATTATATTTATTTATTTTAAGATTTTTTTTTATGTGCATCAGTGTTTTGCCTCTATGTACATCTCTGAGGGTGTCATATCTCCTCAAACTCCAGTTACAGACAGTTTTGAACTGTCACGCTGGTGCTGGGAATTGAACTTGGGTCCGCTGGAAGAGTAGCGAGTGCTCTTAACCACTGAGCCATTTCTCTAGTCCCATATTAGAGAACAGTTCATATGGGTTGAGAGTGGCAGTTTCTGTCTGTAATAGTTCTAAGCACTAGTGAGGTGAGGAAGGAAGATGGTAAATCACAGACCAGCTTAGGCTACACAGTGAGAACCTACCCCCAAAAAACACAAAACACCAAAACTGTTCATAATGTTACATCAGGGTCTTGCTACCTTGGCAACACCAACATTTTAGATTGAATAATTTTAGGCTATGAAAAAAAAACACCCTATTTTTTGAGGAAGTGCTGTCCTGTTCATTTTAGTAAGTCTAACAACATTTCTGAATTTTAGATGCCAAAGCATCTTTGAAGAATGTTGCACATACTATCAAATATCTACAGAGAATAAAATCCTTAGTTGGGCTACAGGAGGCAGGAAAAATAAATTACAACAAAGAATCAAATAAAAAATACTATGAAAAATACAATGGTTGAAGAAAATAAATTCAATAGATGTAGCAATATAGATAGAGCCTAAAAATGTATTACTTACTGTACTGAAAAAAAATCAGGTAGGGGGGAAAAAGCTGGTAGACGGACTCTCTAAACAAGTGTAAACTGCCAACCGACCTCGAAGACAAAACTATCCATTGACACTTTCCTAGAAGGGGGAACAGGAGAAAGAAGAAATATTTGTAGACATGCTTACTAAGTATGAAGACCTACAGAAAAAAAAAAAAAGTCAGAATGAGGGGAGATGGCTCAGAGGTTAAGCGCATTGGCTCCTTTTCCAGAAATCCTGAGTTCAATTCCCAGCAACCACATGGTGGCTCACGATCATCTGTAATGAGGTATGTGCCCCATTCTGGTGTGCAGGCATACATGTAGGCAGAACACTGTATACATAATAAATAAATCTTTCAAAAATGTCAGAATGAAACAGTCATCCGTGAAGTGAAAGAAAATCAGAAGAAAGGGCAATAGTTAGAGAGGAGTGGGTGCCCTACAAAGATCCAGACTGACAGCAGACTCTGAATCAGCAGGACCCTGGGAGCAGGGAGCCCAAAGGAAGAAGACAGAAAGTAGCTAGCAAAAGGGGTCTCCTAGGCACTCAGCGAGTTTATTTCTTTTGGTGGAACAGGTCCTCAACCTCAGCTAAAGCACAACCTAGACACTGGAGTTTCAGAGACCTGCAGAAGAGGACAGAGGTGGCTGCACCTCCCTGAGTCAGAAGCCTTCTCCTATCTCCTCCCGATTAAAGGACTGCTAGTGTAGAGCTCAGCAGCAGGACTCTGGCCTAGGATTCAAGAGGCAGGGTGAGGTGCACTTCCCAGGACTGCCCCAAACAAAAACAAAATAGCAACAGTGGGTAATTAACACACAGTAGAAACACTTTAGTCATAAAAACTTCTATACAAAAACTTTTTAGCTGGATCTCTACACTTGGAAGGGGAAGGCAGGAGGACCAGAAATTCAAGGTCACCCTTAACTACACACCAGGTTCAAGGCCAGCCTGGGTGCATAAGACCCTGCCTTAAAACAATCTTTTCTAGGCCAGCCTGGTCTACAGAGTGAGTTCCAGGACAGCTAGGGCTATACAGAGAAACCCTGTCTCGAAAAACCAACCCCCCCCCCCAAAAAAAAAAAACCAAAAAAACTATCTTTCCTTTAAAAAGAAAAAAAAAATTTAAAGACAGAAATGGTTTATTTGGTTACAAGGAATGAAAAGAAATTAGTTTAGTTTTTTTCTCTTTAAATTTATTAATCAATTTGAATTGATTTTAAATCAATTTATAATTGACTTTGTTGGTGGTTTTGTTGTTTTTGTTCTTGTTGGAGCCTGTGTAGCCCTGACTGATCTAGAACTTGCTGAGGCGAACCTGTGACCTCTACCTTCGGCTTACATTTATTTTTAAAAACTACATCCAGCTTAAAGCTTTTTTTTTTTTTTTAACACTGTAACATATACTGTAAAGTTCACAAAGCTAGATCTTTACAGGAATAAAAACTGAAAGAGAAAGGAACCACTGCTCAGCTCACAGTATTAAGAGGGCTTCAGCAGTAACTAGGAGGCCTCTTTCTGATAAATGCTATGTGCTTTTGAATTAAATATCTGGGCGTGAATCTTTTTCTTCGTGTGTGATTTTAGCACCGTATTTAACCTCTTTGGGTTCCGTTTAAGCCCTCTGTAAAGACTCCGGGGATTAGCACCTTCCAAACTTGTTGAATTAAAAGAGCTCGTATAATATAAACCGGCTATCTCAATGCCTGACTGTAGCCAGCCTGCAATAAACGGCAATCATCAGGCAAACGCCATAGAGCCGGTAACCGACATCTACTTCCTGCCTGCCTCTCACGCCGTTTTGAAAGTAGCTCTTTCTCGCTCCTCGTCTCCTCGCTAGCTCCTCCTCCTGCCGTAAGTGGCCTGCCCCAGCTGTCGTGAAACGCCCTCCCCCGCCCTCCATGTGGCGAAAACGCAGTCACGCTTGACGGCGCGAGGTGGCTCAGCCGCAAGATGGCGGCGCTGGCGGAGGAGCAGACGGAGGTGGCGGTCAAGCTAGAGCCTGAGGGACCGCCGACGCTGCTACCTCCGCAGGCTGGCGACGGCGCAGGCGAGGGGAGCGGTGGCACTCCTAACAACGGCCCCAACGGCGGCGGCGGCGGGAATGTGGCGGCGGCGGCGGCGGCCGGCGGGGACGGCGGGACCCCCAAGCCTGGGGTGGCCGTCTCTGCCGCTGCCCCGGCGGGGGCGGCCCCGGTGCCCGCTGCTCCCGCCGAGGCCGGCGCTCCCCACGACCGACAGACTCTCCTGGCTGTGCTGCAGTTCCTACGGCAGAGCAACCTCCGCGAGGCCGAAGAGGCGCTGCGCCGTGAGGCCCGGCTGCTGGAGGAGGCGGTGGCGGGCTCTGGAGCTGCGGGCGAGTTGGACGGGGCCGGCGCGGAGGCGGCCAGCGCGCTTCTCAGCCGGGTCACCGCTTCGGTTCCCGGCTCCGCGGCCCCGGACGCTCCGGGGACCGGCGCTTCGGTGACCTCTGTGTTCTCAGGGTCGGCCTCAGGTCCTGCGGCTCCAGGAAAGGGTGAGTCTCGGGGTCCCGGGGAAGGAGCGCGGGCTTGCAGGGGAGCGAGCCGGGAAGGCAAGGGCTGGCAGGCCTGCACCTCTGCGGGCTTGTTTTGAATTTCCTGGGCCCGCCTCTAGGGCCACATGCCCGCCCCTTTCGCTGCTGCGCCGGCTGCGCAGTCAAACCCTCCTCGGAGCTGTCAGTTCCAGCCAGAGGCTGAGCGGGGCTGTGGAGCGGAGGGAGGTGCCGGGGACCGGGGATTGGCAGAAGAAGGGAACCTTAGGGTTTCGGTGTCCCCACTCTTCCTTGGACTTAGGAACCGAGGATTAGGTTCGCGTGAACACGAGTATAGTACTGTTCCATTCCCACACTACTATTGTACTGCAAGTGCTCTCTGTGTCTTGATTTTTCACAATTGTATCGTTCTCATCTCTCCTGTTGAGACGAGAAAGCGGACTTTTTGAGCAAAGCCTGAAGGCTTGCTTTGGTCCACACATCCAGAGCGGTTGTAGTAATAAGTGTTTCTTAGAATGTGGGCTGAGAGCCACCCGTGTTGTTTTAGAGGATGCCGATTTCTGAGCATCACTTCAGGCTTATTAAACTCTGTAGGGGCAGAGTCTGGGAATCTGCCATAGGGCTGCTAAGGAGTGCTTTTGAAAACTCTAACACTACGGATGGGAGTGGGGCAGACCTTTTTGTCTCTGTTGCTTTTCTTTGTGTGATGTCAGTTAAAGGTATTTTTTGTACTTTTTTTTAATATGTTTTGTTTTTGACTTTTTACTAAGTAAGTTATTAAGATGTAATGTGCCGAGTGCTGAAAGTTTAGTTCCTGAATCCAGTTACTGACAACTCATCATGTCCATGTTTCTCCCAGAAACTGTTGCCACAAATCCATATAGTAAAACCCAGGTTTCTGGGGAAGACGCTTGGTGCCAAGCATGACCATCCAAGTTGGATCCTCAGAACCCACTCAGTGGAAGGAGAGACCCTGCTACTTGAAAGTTGTCTTTTAATATACACCAAACTTAAAGTTTTTAAAATCATACTTAGTAGAAATTCTCAAAGGAGATCAGTAAATATTGAATTAAATTATCCAGGTTACTGGTTCTAGACATATTAATCGATTTCAGTGAGAGCATTACCACACAGGAACTTTTAACACATGGCATTGTGATCCATAAACAGAAATGTGCCATGTTTATAATGCTTGGGATGCTGAGGCAGGAGAATTACTGTGAGATCAAAGCTATCCTTAGCTAAATAATAGTTATGGGGGAAGTCACATTTTTCCACATATTTTTCTTATAGTAAATACTTATCACTATAAGTAAAAATGTGTGGAAAATGTAACTGGAAGGAGGATCTTTTCAGTATGCTAAATTTTGTGACTATATTGAAACAATTTATATTATCAAATTATTTTTCTAATAGCTCTCATCTGTCAAGAAACTTGACTTATGCTTTTAGATCATACTCAAGAAACCAAGGAGAAAAAGAGACCATGAGAATGACTACAAAATTATAACTTTAATTAAAAATTTCTTTTAGTAAAGAGTATGTACAATCACGTTTTGAAAACATAAAAGGGTATAATACTATAACTGTAGTTTGCCAAAATTTTCAACATCCAAACTCTAATTTGATTTTTAAAAAAGCATTATTGTTTTGTATTGCTATATTACAAACAAATACTCAGGCTTTCTACCTTGCAGTGATTGGTTATAGAAATTGCTTTAATATATGCAGTTGAGTTGTAGTCTTTTATATTCCAGAGCCATAACAAATGTTCGCCCTTTTCCTTGAGCTGCTGATATTTTATATAAGGTGATTGATGTTTGATTATGAGGGTGTCACAGGATTGACAGTACAGGATTGCTATACAAGGTACTTGAGTGTGATGTATGCTGTTTGCACTGAGCCTTAAGAGAAGATTAACATAATTGTTAGCTTTGCACATCCATTTATTTATTTATTTGGTGGTGCTGGGAGTTCAATCTAGGCCCTGTGCATGCTAGACAAGTCTTAGCTACTTAGCACATTCCTAATTCTGTATGCACACTGTCTTTAGAATAACACAATTCCAGGAAAAATATTGACTGTTCTTGTTATTGAATTAAAAATGTAAAATACAGTCAAACTGAAGGGCTTGGGCTACTCAAAAACACCCTGAATCTTATTAAAAGGTTTTGTGCCTGAGAGCTTGCAGGTCAAGGTACTTGCCACCAAGCCTGACGAACTGAGATAGGTCCTGGAAACCTCCATACTGGAAGGGGAGAACTGTCTACTCAATGTGTCTCTGATCTCCATATAACTATTATGGCTTGACTGCCTGCTACTCCAATACACAGCCACACAAAATAAGCAAATGTAATACAAAATTAAAAAAGGAAAAGATGCATGGTTGTGCTGGAGAAGAGAAGTAGAGAGGACAGGGACAGTTCTGAGAAACAACTGTCCTTGGGGCCTTAGCAAAACCACATCTGCTTGGTGCATTTTAGATCATTTTCTTAAAAGTTGTCATTCATTTTTTAAACAGTTCCAAGTGTAGCTGTGGAAGACCAGCCAGACGTCAGTGCTGTCTTGTCGGCCTACAACCAACAAGGAGACCCTACAATGTATGAAGAATACTACAGTGGACTGAAACACTTCATTGAATGTTCTCTGGACTGCCATCGAGCAGAGTTATCCCAACTCTTTTATCCTCTGTTTGTACATATGTACTTGGAGCTAGTTTATAATCAACATGAAAGTGAAGCAAAATCATTCTTTGAGAAGTATGTGAATCTTAACATATTTATCTATATATGTATGTATAAACACATCTGTAACCACACAAATGTAAGACTGTAAATCAGAAGGTATTTTGTGAAGGATAGGTGCCTTGGGCAATATGAACCTGACACGGGCAAGGAGGATGGATCCTCCAGAGGAAACAGTCTTGAAATGAGATCTGAAGAAGGGCTAGGAATTAGCCAGTTGAAGAGAAGAGCATACCTGGAATGCTCTGTCGGGGAAGGGGTCATGGTAGTTACAGAGGCTAAAAGAAGCTCATAGCAGCTGAGGCAGGGAAGGAATGGTGCAGGGCTGCGATGCAGTACTCAGTTGGGAACAACAGGAAGGTTCTTGGACTCATTGAGGATCTTTGTCATAGAAATAATAGGGACTTGTATTGGATGAGATTAGATTTGATTGAGAGTCACTGAAAACTCAATGATTGTGAATAAAAACTTGATTCTAAGAGCAGCAGGGAACTGTGTTAAGATTAGATTAGAAGATGAATAACAACCCCAAAAAGAGGCTTAAGTAAAATGTAAGTTTGGTTTTCTCATAAAGGTAGAAGTTCAGGGCTGACAGGTAAATCCTCGATCATCAGTAACATGGCCTTCATCAGTTTCTCGTCCTGTCCTGGAGCTTCTGCTGCACGGCACAAGCTGGTGCTCTGTTGGAAGGCAGTCCAACACTGTTCTGGTCAGCAGGAAAGGCACACACTCCTGGAAGATGCTCACACTTCCCTTCCTGACTTTTTAGTGAGCATCCTTAGCTACAGATGTAGGAAATGCCATCTTCCCTGAGGTGCCTGTCCCCAGCTAGTCGTCAGATGTTATGGAGGAAGGGGGTTGAAAAGAGCATTTGGGGACAGTGAGGTGCTCTGCTATAGTTGTCATTAGAGGATCATTTCATTAATTGAAATCTTTTTTGTCCTTTTCCTAAGATAGGATCTTAGTGTGTAATCCTGCCTTGCCTGGAACTTACTGTGTAGACCAGGTTGGCCTCAAACCTGCAGACAGATCTGTTGGCTCCTTTCTGAGTGCTAGGGTTATAGACATGGTCCCCAGCCCTACCCCCTAGGACCTGAGTATGCATTTTAAAAGGCCTTTTTGGAAAGAGGCAAACAGGTGGTGAGGGGCAGGACTACTGGATGACTAGGGTTAGTAAGTGCTTAGTAGTGGTGGTATAGTCCTCTTTCCCATAGACACAAATATGTTGAGGCATATTTGTTTGTCATAATAACTGTTGGGGAGGAGGAATAATAACCATTATGGGATGTATAGATAGTCCTACTTAGCAGAGAATTGTCCTGCCCAATATGTCAGTAGCATCGCTGCTGAGAAGCAAGAATCTGCTGGTGAAGTGAAAAGCAGACTGACCCCAAAAGTGCTGGGTTGGACATTGAGGTGAGACACATTGCTAATCCAGATTTCTGGTGTGTCCTCTGGAGAAGGATGGCTTTCCTGACAAATCCCTGGAGGAGGACATGCTGTGTCAAGTAGGAGTACTAATCTTTAGTTCCAATTCAAGTGTATTTTTGACTAATTTAAGAGCCCATTAAGAATCAATAACCATGTGTATTATAGTGGTGCACAACTCTAATCCCAGAACTCAGGAGGCAGAGGCAAGTGGGTCTCTGAGTTTGAGGTCAGCCTGGTCTACAGCTTGAGTTTCACACAGAGAAACCTTGTCTTCAAAACAAAACAAAACCCAAAATACCAACCAAACAAAACATACAAAAACCAACCCCAAACCCAAAAAACAAAACCAAAAAAAAATAAAATAAAATAAACAAACCCAATACTTGCTGGGCTGTGGTGGCACACACCTTTAATC
Organism: Montemys delectorum; assembly: GCA_019843815.1. Classification (NCBI taxonomy): domain Eukaryota; kingdom Metazoa; phylum Chordata; class Mammalia; order Rodentia; family Muridae; genus Montemys; species Montemys delectorum. Next base: position 10,027 of record JADRCD010114464.1, read on the forward strand.
CCAGCACTTGGGAAGCTGGCAGATTTCTGAGTTCAAGATCAGCCTGGCCTACAGAGTGAGTTCCAGGACAGCCAGGGCTATACAGAGAAACCCTGTCTCAAAACAAAACAAAACAAAACAAAACACCCAAAAACAATATTTCCAAGACTGGTCTGCCAATAGTCCCTCTGTCCTTCTGTAATGTAATCTCGTTCCCCTGTATAGCAGCTGAGAGGAGAGGAGCACCTAGAGCCATACATTGCCTTGAAGAGCTCCAACATTTAATAAATACAGGATACAGAAAAGGAAAAGGTGGAGAAATGTGGAGAAATCTGGGAAGGCGTTAGAGATGCCCAGGGGGCAGGCTTGGGTTGACCGAAGGGAGTGAGTGCCTCAGTGCAAGCTACAGAGCTTGGATAACAACTCCTGAAAGCTGTTATCCACTCATTGCACTAGGATTCCTAATTGAAGGTACTGAAAGCAAATTGTAGCCCCCTCTCCTCTCTTTGGCTGATAATATCATTTCTACAGTAGAAGCTTTTTTTTTTTTTTTAAAGAGACAGGGTTCCTCTGTGTAATAGTCCTGGTTGTCCTGGAACTCTCTCTGTAGACCAGGCTGGTCTTGAACTCATTCTGCCTCTTGAGTGCTGGGACTGAAGGCATGTGCCACCACCACCCAGCTTAGAAGCTAATTTCTTTTGTAGTTCTGTCATCACTTTTGCTTCTTCAGTCTCCTGGGATAGCCACCTTTCCATGTAGGAATATGGGCTGTCATAAAAGACTCTCTGTTCCCATTACAGACAGTTTACTAGGATACCATGCCCAAATGAGAGTAAAATAAGCCAAGATTTATAAAAACAAAAGTATATTTAAACTATAAGTTGTAACTAAGACTGAAGGCTTTATTTAATTGCCTTGGTAGTAGTAAAAATATGACAGTGCTCATTGTTTAGTACCAATATCTGTTCTCTAGTTTATCATTATTAAAATATTAATATTTAATCTTTCTTAACATAAGTAATTAAAATGTATAGGCTTATAAGAAACCATGTTCTGATTATCATTGAGTCTGTGATAAGAACACTGAAGGCACACTATTTTCTACTTCTGTGTTTGAAATGTTTTGAATAAAAAGTTTTAAAGAGGTTTTGAGAAAGCACAAAATTCAGTGAAGCAAGGATTCTAACATTTTTCTGTATTGCCAGAGATTTTTTTTTTAAATCTCTTTTTAGAGACAGGGTTTCTCTGTGTAGCCCTGGCTGTCCTGGAACTCACTCTGTAGACCAGGCTGGCCTCAAACTCAGATCCAGGCTCTGGCTCTGCTTCCTGAGTGTTGGGATTAAAGGCACGTGTCACCATGGGTTAAAGATGGTTTTTAAAAGAAATACATACTAGTAGTGAGTCTTAGGTCTGCTCAGATGTCTCATTCACTGCTTTATTTCAGAACTTTCTCCTGAAATGCTTATAATACATTTCATTAGAGAAATTGGTCATTTTAAGAGTGACTTTAGAAACTGAGTTTTAATTATTTTGAAATATATTACTATTGATCCTACAGACTAGGATATACAGGTTATTTGTATAGTTATGTTATTATATTTTATAATATAAATATATAATTATATGTTAACTACAGATGATTCTGGGATGGTTTATAAATAGGGAGAAGCAGATTACCTTAATGACGTACTGAAAAATGACTTTTTAAAATCACTAAAACAGGTTCCATGGAGATCAGGAATGTTATTACCAGGATGACCTACGAGTATTATCTAGTCTTACCAAAAAGGAGCACATGAAAGGGAATGAGACCATGCTGGACTTTCGGACAAGTAAATTTGTTCTTCGCATTTCCCGTGACTCGTACCAACTCTTGAAGCGGCATCTTCAGGAGAAACAGAACAATCAGATATGGAACATAGTCCAGGAGCACCTCTACATTGACATCTTTGATGGGATGCCTCGCAGTAAGCAGCAGATAGATGCCATGGTGGGAAGCTTGGCAGGAGAGGCAAAACGAGAAGCAAACAAATCGAAGGTACGGGAGTAAACCTAGAACGATAGAATGTAGATGGAAAACTGTAGGCGTTCCATTATACAGTGGGAATTACGTCTCCATTCTCCTTATAGCTACATTGGGAGTAATCTTACACTGCATTTAAAATGTGTTGTTTTGAGCATTCGTGGTGTCTGAGGATTTGGGAATGGTCTCATGTAACAGAGCCTTAACTGCAGCGGCTGAGACGCGCAAGGGTTTTTTGGCTTTGCTTTTCTTCTGATGCCTGCATGATAGTCCCAAATGCTGTCTGTGCCTCTTGGTTTGTGGCTCCTGGCCCACCATCTTAGAGTGTGGTGCATGTGTGTGCACACACTCAAATGGCTCCTGTAGCAATGCAGCTGAATCCAGGGAAGAGCAGGGGGCACAACAAAAGGTGTGCTGAGTCTCTGTCTAAACAGGACAGTAGGCGGGTGTAAGCGGCCTGCTTCTGCGGCTCTCTATGGGTTAGAATTATGTAGTCATTTGTAGCTGCAAGAGAAGCGGAAAAGACAAATGACCTAACCAGACACATTGAACAAAAGTTAATTTAAAAACTGTTGATTCTTTTGACTTGTAGGTATTTTTTGGTTTATTAAAAGAACCAGAAATTGAGGTGCCTTTGGATGATGAGGATGAAGAGGGAGAAAATGAAGAAGGAAAACCTAAAAAGAAGAAGCCTAAAAAGGATAGTGTTGGCTCTAAAAGCAAAAAACAAGATCCCAATGCCCCTCCTCAGAACAGGTGGGGAGAGGCCTACACAGGGGGGCTGTGTCACAACAGGTGGGGAGAGGCCTACAGGGGGGGGGG
>JADRCD010114496.1:0-10176 GCA_019843815.1 Montemys delectorum
TAGTAGTAGTAGTAGTAGTAGTAGTAGTAGTAGTAGTAGTAGCAGCAGCAGCAGCAGACTGTGAATTATAGGTTGAAAACTTTTTCAGATAGTTCTTGGCACAGGTGTCAATTTATTCAAGAACAATAGTTCTGGAAAACTTGATAGCTGGAATGAGGAAACCCAAGGACATAAATGTCTATCAGAGACAGACTATTCCTTTCTCTGAGAAAATTCAAGAATTTCGGGTGACTCTGTGCTGCTTGACTTCTCCAGAGGCAGTTAGATATTTATGTTCAATTGTTTTATGTCAGTTTGGAAGATAAATAATAAAATAAGCATTCATAACATTACCAACACACAGGATATTCATCTTTTTATTTTGAATTTATTTTCTGCAAAGAATTTAAAAATTTGAATTTTTTGAAGGACTTTTTAAGTTTTCACTATAATCATAGTTTGTTAGTTTAAATTAGTTTCAAAACTTCTTTCCCTCTAGAGGTAAGGAGATTAAACCAGTGTCTGGATTCAACTCCTTCTTCCATTATTTACTAATTATGTATGCTATACTAAAAGCCTTCCTCCCCTGAGTTAAATTATCCCATATAAAATTGAGGGTATTACCACACTCAGGTGAGTTACAAAATAAAATCGTGAACATAGAATACTAAATAGTATTTCATTGATTCTAATGTTTTAGAGCATTTTTTCATTTTCATTCTAGTGTGTGTGTGTGTGTGTGTGTGTGTGTGTGTGTTATACAAAGAGACAGGAAATAAAAGAGAAATATCTGTGTGTGTAGGACAATGTCTACCTCCCTAATCTGTTTATCTGTATTTTACAAGACAGATATTCTCTGAGAATAGAACTTCATTCGGCAAGTTTGAATTTAGAAGCAGCTATGAAATAGTACTGAAGTACTTTACATAACGTCTGGCTCAACTACTACATTTATTGGTATCATAATGAAAAATAATTGTTTGCTTTCATAATGTTACAGGGGAGGTCAAGAGGCATCTCTACCATATATGGATGAAACTAGGTAATGAAAGTTCTACTGCACTCAATTGACTGAAGTATTTTCCTTCTTATGTGCTATAGATTACTGAACTTCACAAACACACATACAAAGGTGAATTATGTTTATTTGGAAATTACTCATTCCTCAATGTTGAGAAGTAGATTTATAGAATTTAACTTTTCCTTGTAGTATACTAATATACACCTATAATTTCTATGCTTCCAAACTTTTAATGTTTCTATGAAAAATGGGCAACTAGTTGGACTACTTTAGAAAATAATGGTCGATCCGTGGTGGCGCACGCCTTTAATCCCAGCACTTGGGAGGCAGAGGCAGGAAGATTTCTGAGTTCAAGGCCAGCCTGGTCTACAGAGTGAGTACCAGGACAGCCAGAGCTACACAGAGAAACCCTGTCTCGAAAAACCAAAAAAAAAAAAAAAATAATAATAATAAAAATAAAAAAAAAATAAAGGAAAGAAAGAAAATAATGTATTTGTATATTCTTATTATTATTAATTTACATTTACATGAGAAAAATAAGAAGCTATATTTTCAATTTAAAATATATTAAAACTATTACATGACACAAATCATACAAACCTTGTAATAAAAATAATAAAAAGCAGAGCAATCTTTAATTTCTGGTATTTAAAATTGCACATATGTGATCACTTCTCTAAAAAAAAAATCACTTATTTTTCCAGGAAATGAAAACAAAGGTCGTACAAAGTCCCAGAAAGCACACATCTAGTAACTGGCTAAGCTGATGGAGATAATAATATAGTTATGTATAATTTTAAAATCTGGGCTCTTTCCTCTATATCATTCTGAATTTTAATTATGAAATATAAAGGAAAATTACAAAAATGACAAAAAGATGAGAAAAAAATCACAAATTTATGAGTGATATTTCAACATTATCATGGGAATTTTGATAAAGCCATTATTTGTTATTTGTTACTTAATATCATCAAGGTTGATATGGTTATGGTTATTTTTGATATTTGGCTCTAGTTGGTATGATTGTTTAACTGATAGTCATATAAATAATGCACTGCAAAGATTCATCTTTTGGCAAATATACTGCTATTAAGATCCAAAGCTATTAAAGGAATGTATATAAAATATATGCTCTTTACAACAGGGATTCTCTATGAATCTTAACCTGTCTTCAAACTTGTAATGCCCCTGCTTTGTCCTCGTGAATATAAGTATTTCAAGTTCACTCTACTATGCCTATCTATAAGTTATTTTTGCTATTTAAAGTTTTCGATGTAAACTTTGACCCACAATGAGTTAGTATAATTTTCAATTTTTTTACTTGAGTATTTTCATATCTTGTACCAACAAGGTACCTGTATAAAAACCTAGCACTTCTATAATAACAATAAAACATGGCAAAATATAAATTTGTGCATGACAGGATATGGGTATAAGAAACATATTTACTTTCACCACTTCATAGTCATATGGTAATAATTCAGGAGAAATGTGAAGTGATACTGGAAGTAATATGAGTTGAACAAAGTGATACATGATTTATCCATAGAACAAATATTTGAGAAGACATATTCTGAAGAAAAATTCTAGGCATTGATATAGACTGGATAAAAACAAAACTAAACAAGAAGGTAAAAAAAGAAAGAACAGTAAATCACACTATTGACAATCTCCTGTTCTCATAGAAATGCTATTTTAATGATAATTTTACATTGTGATATTCTCAATAGTAAACCTTATCTATTCTAGGTCTTTGTTAATCAAATCCCTAGACTGAGGCACAAATAGGTTCACATTATTTTCCACAGTTTATTTTAACTCAGTCATTCATATAAACATTATTGAACATTTTAAACAAAATATATGTTTATATAAGATTATTTGTTGTTTCAAAGTTCTAACACAATTTTTTGTCTTAATATTTGATAAAATAGAACTATATTGAAACAGCATTTGGAAATAGGATTAATAAAAACTATACCTCTATTGATGTAAGTGCTTTAGTTTTAAAAAATTGTTCATGATTTACATTATAGACTAAGTAATGTTCTTCTTAGTAGTATTCACATATTCAAACCCTTAACTCCTAATTACCCAGGGCCTTGAAGAATGAGCAGTGTTGATCAGATCCAAAGAATAAGGCCAAAATTCAGAGTAGTTTTATCCTTAGGGAGAGTAAATGCATCTCTCTCCTTGGTCACATAGAAAAGCCCGGATAAGCCACACTGGAAACAGCTGTCAGTTGCAAGAAAAGAAACACAATCACCAATATACACAACACCTCGTTTGACTCACACAGTTGGTACTACTCCATTCTTATAGACCCCCCAAAACTAGTATTTCTAACATACCATTTTTTACTTGCTCCCTAAGTTCTTCTACTTTTCCTTCCACTAAGTTCTAAAGTGGTAAGAAATTTAGTACATCATTTAAGGCATCAACTACAAGTTTAAAAGAACGATAATATATGAAAACTACATATACCCAAATAAATCTCTCATATGATATTCTTAGGTTTTTGTTCTTTTTTTTTGTTTTGTTTTGTTTTGTTTTTTGTGTGTGAATTTTTTTGTGTGTGTTTCTTTGTTTTGTTTTGCTCTGTTTTGTTTTGTTTTGCTATAAATCCAAGAACAACAATTCTATACAAAGTCACAATGCATACTTTGGTAATGAATAGATAGAAGTTCAGAGCCACAAGGTGCTTTTACTCAAAATTATCATCCTGAGTGAGGTAACCCAGACACAAAAAGAACACACATGGTATACACTCACTGATAAGTGCATAGTAGCACAAAAGCTCAGAATACCCACAATACAACTCACAGACCATAAGAAGCTTAAGAAGAAGGAAAACCAAAGTGTGGATGCTTCAATCCTACTTAGAAGGGGGAATAAAATAATCAAGGTAGTTAGAGGGAGTGAGGAGTAAGGGAACTAAGAGGGATAGAGGAGGGAGAGGGGAAAAGGGGTGCAGTATCAGGTATGGGAAGAGACAGGAAAGAAGTACAGAGAGTCAGGAAATTGAACAGAGATATGTAGCAGTAGGGGATAGGGAACTAGGGGTAGCCACCAGAAAGTTCCAGATGCCAGAGAAGCAAGAGGTTCCTAGGAACCAACATGGATAACATTAGGCAAATACCCAACAAAGAGGACATAGAACCTGTTGAGATCACCTCCATTAGATAGACATGGCCTCCAGTTGAGGGATCTGACCCCCACAAATCTCAAAAATTTTAACCTAGAATTATTCCTATATAAAGGAAAATAGGGTCAAAAAGTGGAATATAGACTGAAGGAAAGGCCATGCAGAGACTGCCCCACCTAGGAATCCATCCCATCTGCAGAAAACAAACCCCCAAACTATTGCTGATGCCAAAAAGTGTTTGCTGATATGTATAGCTGTCCCCTGGGAGGCTCTGCAAGCCCCTGACCAAAACAGATGTGTATTTTCACAGCCAACCATCAGACTGAGTTTTGGGACCCTAATGAAAGAGTTAGTGGAAGGACTGAAGGAGCTAAAGGGGATTGCAACCCCATAGGAAGAACAACAATATCAACTAACCAGACAACCCAGAGCTCCCAGGTATTAAACTACCAGCTAAAGAGTACACGAGGCAGGACCCATGGCTCCAGCTACATATTTAGCAGAGAATGGCCTTATCTGGCATAAGAGGGAGGGGAGGCCCTTGGTACTTAGCCCAGTGTAAGGGAGATGCTAGAACAGTAAGGCAGGAATGGCTAGGTGGGTGAGTGAGCACCTTCACAGAGGAAAAGGAGGAGGGATGAAATCTGGGGGTTTTGGAAGGGAAACTAAGAAGGGGGAGCAACATTTGAAATGTTAATAAATAAAATAACCAAAAAAAAAAAAGGAAAAGAAAAGAAAAAGTGACACATTCAAAGTTTCACGACTCATCTGTGACTAAGCCAGTGTTGAAATATGTATCTTATGACAAGACAGCAACTTTCAATGTTTTCCCACTTTTACTTTTCTTTCTCCAACCCAGAGAGTTGTTGTCTATGAGTAAATCCTCCCTATGTTCCAGCTCATGCATAAAATGAACTTTTGAAAATGAATGATATCTCAAAAATAGTTACTGAATAAACCTTTGTTGATTTATTTCAAAAAACAAAACAACAACAGAAAAAACAAAAGTAGTGCTGCCTAAAGCCACAATGTATACATTGGTAATGAATATGTAAAAGTCAGAGCCACAAGGTGCTTTTACTAAGAAATCCAGAAGTATATACATATGTGTGATTGATTTTACTGTGTATATGTATATATATATATATATACATATACATAAATACATGTATATATGTATATGTGTGTATATATATGCATATATGAAGATATGCACATACTTTGTAATGCAATTGATACATTTATTTTCATCATCAGTTTATCAATATGACATCTCTTTGGACAAAGTCACAAAGACATTAACATAATACGTTATATATTTGTATTTCTTCTATCTTCCTCTCAAGAAAAGGTTAGCACCTTATCAGTATTGGCATGATTCTTCATTCTCCCCCACTAATTTATGAGATACATATTTATTATATCATTTATTAAATGTATAGTTCTTGGAACTATATTTTATTTTTTAAAATTTAATTTAAATGCAAATTTCATTAAGTTTAGCCTAACAGGGTAGAGAATAACAGAGTAGACTTCTTAGAGATAGAGTCTGACAGTTGCAAACAGTCCCTTAGTAATCTCAACAATGCCCATGTAACTCATTTAACATGCAAAAGTCAAGTTGTGCTTACATGGGGCCCTTGCCCCTTTGTTCTAGTCTCTTTGTTGGGAGAAGGTACTCTTCCATCTAGCAAAAGACGAAGATGGACACTAACCTAGCTACAAAAACCTTGACCTACAATCTGTCCTGCCTGTATAATATTCTAGGGCAAAAGGGGTATAGAACTTGTGAAAGTACACAACTAATGTCTGATTTGATCTGAGGTTTACTCCACTGAAAAGAACCCACTGAGCACTGTTTGGGTAACAGGGAACTAGAGACGAGAAGATAATCTGGACTCCTAGGGTAAAACAAAACATTGCTGGCTTAAAATAAAATGATTCCTAAAGATATTCTGTTACAGTCATAGATCGGTGCCTTATCCATTCATCATCAGGGAGACTTCCTCTGGCATCAGATTGAAACAGATGCTGAGACTCACAGCCAGACATTATGCTAAGAGAGAGTCTAGATTGGTGCTTTCCATCATATCCCTACACTCTGAGGTCAGTGAATCTCATGTAAGAGAGGTGTAAAAAGTGTAAGAGTCAGAGGGGATGGAGGACACTTGGAGAACAAGGCCTCCTGAATAAATTAAGCAGGAACATATGAGCTCACAGAGTTGGAAATACAAAGCACTGGGCCTATATGGGTCTATGCCACATCATCTGACTACATATTGTAGATATTAGCCTATTATTTTTATGGGAATCCAGGCTGTGAGGACAAATGTGTGTCTGACTATTGTGTTAATTCCTAAGACTCATTTCCTCCTCTTGTTTTGCCATGTGCAATTTCAATATGATAGTTATGGCTTCATCTTATTATATTTTATTTTGTCATTTTCATTGTTATGTATTAGAAGCATTTCTTTTCGAATGAGAGAGAGAAGGGGAGTGGATCTAAAGTAGAGAACATGTGCTGAGGAACTGGGAGGAATTCTGGCTTCTATTATTGAGAATGTACTGTCTGAGAAACTACTTATTTTTTAAATTATTTTATAGTGTATAGTAGCAGAATGGTGCAGACAGTAATTTATAGGTATAGAGTTATAAACCTACATAAAAGTAAATCACTGAAATAATATTAAACCACCAGAAAGTGACTTAAACAACACATAATCACATACTTGGTCCTAGATTCAAACATACCTGGTTTCTATACATACACATTTATAGTAAATAAAGCATGTGTCTCAAAATGTTCCTGGTTCGTGAAAATAACAATTTTACCCTGGTCCCTTTTGTTTTTGCTGAAAACAGATTCTTCTCTTATACAATACAACAGGATCTCAATTTCTTGTCCTTCTACTCCATTCAGCTTCCTACCACATGCACACTCCCCAAGATCTACTCTCTCTCCTGTTGGCTCTTTAGAACATTGGAGGCTTCCAAGAGACAATAACCAAACAGGATATAACAAGACACAATTAGGCAAGGCAAAAGACTTCACACCTAGGCTGGACAAGACAACACTACAAAAGGAAAAGAGTCCCAAGAACAGGGAAAAAAAGTCAGACATATACCTGTTCCCACTATTAGGTGTCCCAGGAAAACACCAATTTTTAATAAAAGAAAAAATATTTTAAAAGGAGGAAAAAGAAAAACAAAACAAAACAAAACAACAACAAACATAAGAAAGGGGAAAGCCAATAATTTATAGGGTCTATAACTAACACTAAAAGGTTTTGTTTTACTAAGGTAGTCTCTTTTTTGTCATTTATTTATTTATTTATTTACACTCCAGATTTTATTCCCTCCTCTCTGTCTACCCTCCGAGTGTCCACATCCCATACCTCCTCAATACCCTCTGTCTCCATGAGAATGTTCCCATCCTCCAGTCCCCATCCACCAACCCCCACCCAACCAGACCTCTAATCTCCCTGGGGCCTCCAGTCTCTTGAGGATTAGGTGCATCTTCTCTGACTGAAACTAGACCCTGCAGCTGATATGAGGACCCCAACCCATATATAGCCTCTTAATGAGAGAGAAATGTTACTAGAGATGCTCAAACTGACTGTTAAAAGCAGCTATTAAAGTTGTTAGGAGTCTTTGACCCTGGTAAGTGTGGTTTTGGATAGGTATTTGTAAGGAGCTGAAGGGGTTTGCAACTCCATAGAAAGAACAACAATATCAACGAACCAGATCCCTCAGAGCTCCTAGGGTCTACCACCAACCAAGGACTACACATGGAGTGACCCATGCTTCCAGTTGTATATGTAGCAGAGGATGGCCTTGTCAGGCATCAATAGAAGAAGAGGCCCTTGGTCCCCTGAAGGCTCCATGCCCCAGTATACAGGAATGCGAATGTGGGGAGGTGGGAGTGGGATAGGGGGTTTCGGGGGAGCAAGAATTGGGAAAGGAGTTAACATTTGAAATGTAAATAAATAAAATATCCAATAAAAAATTCTTCTTTACACTTTCTCACTACTTTTAACAATTCTAAATTATCTATATTTATGAACATCTCAACGAAATTGCTCTCCTAATCACAAATTATTCACATAACCACATCTCTCAAATTCATGGATTCACATTTAATAACTATTGTGAATATGTGTTCATATATATGCATGCAAGTTTAAACAACATACTGCATAAATTCAGTGTTGCTTGCATTGATTTGAACAACCTATATGGAAAATATTCCTATGGTTAAACAATTATTATTCTCTCAGTATCCATTGATCATCTGTACCTCTTTATGAGGAGTGGGACCTAATTAAATGTCCCCTCCCCCATTTGTGTTGGCATTTCAAATGGTATCTTAATTTTAGTCTTGCTCAGGCTACCGTATTGTTGAAATTTTATGCTACCATTTTTCCTCATATAGCTATTTTAAAGAGAAGGGACATACACGTCTGTAAAAAGAGTAGGTAAATTTCATATAAGATCTCTACTTTTGTTTAAATTTATTCTTTAATCCTTCTTTACAGTCCAGACTTTATCTGCCTCCCGGTCCACCCTCGACTGTTCCACATCCCATACCACCTCTTCCCCTGTCCCCGTCTCCAATAGGATGTCCCCATCCTCCATCCCCACCCCATTAGACGTCCCCACTCCATGGAGCCTCAAGTCTCCTGAGGGTTAGGTGCATCTTCTCTAACTGAGTCCAGACCTGGCAGCTTCTGCTGTATATGTGTTGGAGGTCTCATTTAAGGTGACATATACTGCCTGTTTGATGGTCCAGTGTCTGAGAGATCGTGGGGGTCCAAGTTAGTTGAGATTGCTGATCTTCTGACAGGGTCACCCTTCTCCTCGGCTTCTTCCAGCTTTTCCCTATTGCAATCAAAGTGGTCACCAGCTTCTGTTCATTGCTTTGGTGTAAATACCCGAATCTGAGTCTTTCAGCTGCTTGTTGAGCCTCTCAGAGGGCTGCTATGCTAACCTCTAGTCTGAAAGCATACCATAGCATCAGTAATAGTGTCAGGCCTTAGGGCCTCCCCTTGAGCTAGGTCCCAATTTGTGCCTGTCACTGGACCTCTTTTTTCTCAGGTTCTTCTACGTTTTTGTTCTTGCAGTTCTTTCAGACAAGAAGAATTCTGACTCAGAGTTTTTGACTGTGGGATGGCAATCCCATCCCTTCACTTGATGCCCTGTCTTTCTACTACAGGTAGTCTCTACAAGTTCCCTCTCCCTACTCTAGGGCATTTCATCTAAGGTATCTCCCTTTGAGTCCTGACAGTCTCTCACCTCCCAAGTCAGTGATACATGCTAGAGTGTCTCCCCACCTCCCATACCCCCCAAATTCATATTTACATTCTTTCTCTGGCCTTCAGGGTTTCACTCTCATCTCTCTCCTACCATACCTGATCACGTTCCCATTTTCCCCACCCTTTCCCCTCTCCCACCAAGGTCCCTCCCTCATTTTGCCTCTCACGATTCTTCTTTCTTTCAATTGGCATTGAAGCATCTTCAGTTTGGCCCTTCAGTTTATTAACCAGGATTGTATTCTGAATGTTCTGTACCTTTTTGGCTAATATCCACTTATTAGTGAGTACAAACCATGCACACCCTTTTGGGTCTGAGTTACCTCACTCAGGATATTTTCTAGTTCCATAATTTGCCAGCAAAACTCATAATGTCTTCATTCTTTTTTTAAATAGTCTTTTTTTCAGATTTATTTATTATTATACATAAGTACACTGTAGAAGACTTCAGACACACCAGAAGAGGGTGTCAGATCTCATTACAAGTGGTTTCTGAGCCACCACGTGGTTGCTGGGATTTGAACTCAGGACCTTCGGAAGAGCAGTCAGTGCTCTTACCTGCTGAGCCATCTCACCAGCCCAATGTCCTCATTCTTAATAGTTAAATAGTATTATACGAAATGCCCAACATTGAGGAGAGCGAACTTGTGGAATCCACCTCCAGTAGAAAGAAATTGGAGGAATGGGTTTGCCAACCAACAGTCAAAAACACTGACCCATAA
>JADRCD010114499.1:0-13593 GCA_019843815.1 Montemys delectorum
ACACACACACACACACACACACACACACACACACACACAAAAGAAATTCATCTAGAAATAATAGTAAAAGCACCTGCCTTGAGGGTATCTCAGGAACTGACCAGACCATACCCATTGCAAGTTAAACTATGAAAAGATGTAGAATTATTGGATTTATATTGATTTTTAAAGAAGATATTTCCAGAGTGCCTGGCTCAAACAACTACACATTTGCACAGTTGCCTGGTTCTCATTGGCTACTGTGGCAATGACTGAAGAGGGCACAGACACTGCTGAAGTCACTAGTAGATATTTATGCCATCCATATGATAATGGTAGTTACTCAGGTATAAAGATGGAGGCTTGCAGAGTCATGCAAGCTTCTGTCATACTTTTACAAGATGTGGGAGGCCAGTTGGATGAAAACATATTCAGATAGCTCTCCAAAGCATGATTCAGGAAACAGTGAAAACGAAGCTAATGCTAAGACATTATACAAGAGTTTCACAGATATAATAGATGTAGAATATCTATCAAGGAGATCCACGGGTCATGAACAAAGCCAGGATAAGAAATAAATCAGATCTGCTACAGCTGCCAAGGAGACGGAGAAAGGAATTTCCCAGACTTGGAAGTTCACATCACAATGCGATGTGGCCAGGGTGCTGAATGTGGACACACAGAATTTGATCTTTTCTTATGGGATTCTGTTCCTTCACTGTTCTTACTCTCACTGTCTTTCTGCTCTTCCTTGGGAGAGGGTGGGTTGGTGAGCAGGGAGAGGAAAGCGGGAATAGGGTTTTTTTTTTCAGAGGGGAAACCGGGAAAGGGAAAATCATTTGAAATGTAAATAAAGAAAATATCTAATAAAAAATAAATTAAAAAAAAAGAATAAAAGAAAATGAGCCTTTCATCTGAAGGCACTTTTTACAGTGAAAGCTCATAGCTTACTTTGAAATTTTCTAAAAGGTCTCACAGATCAAATATTTCCTTTAGTGTCAAAGAAAATTCAGGATTTGAACTGTAAGACATTCAGGATGATTAAGATTTTAGAACTCTTGAATGGCTAAATGTATTTTGAATTTTGATATATACCTGAATCTGTGGGACCAGGATCTTCCAAATATACTCATATAGCAAATGTTTGAGCCCCAATTTATGAACATATTAAAAAGTGAGAAGGTGATTAGGATGCTTACTGCATTAATCTCATGAACTAAATTCATGAATTAATCTATTCATAAGTTATTATTGACTGAGATTTCAGAAAGGAATGTTTTGTTGGAGAAGAAAGTCACTTGAGGGCATGGCTTTGAAGGGATGTTCTGTCCCCGGCTCCCTGCTGTCTTTTTCTACTTCCTAAACATGAAATGAAAAGTTTTGTTCCAACTCATGATCCCTGTCATGATGTTCTGCCTCCCCACAGCTTACAAGTAAAGAAGAAAGCTGATATGTAATGAAATCTCTCAAACCATGAGACAAGTAAATCCTTCTTCCCATTGTCTCAGGTATTTTTGTCACAGAGATGGAAAATTACTAATACATTTTTCTTACTGGAAATTTTTTTGGACTCTATATCCATAAGACATGTGGCACAACCATCTGCAATGCATCATGTAAAAAGAATAATGGGTGGTTTTTCTCACTAGGGAAACTTTTGGCTCCTGCTTTCAAGAGTGACAGTGAACACTATCAAGTACTAAAGTACTCTGTGTTGAATAGAAGCTTTCAGATTGAATGTTGCCTTGTTTTATTCTAATGAATAAACCAGAAGTTTCTTTGTATACATCTTAAACACAACACAAAAAGTATACTGAGACATATTCAAAATTACTGGAAACTTTTACCCATACATTATGTATAGCAATAAACTTACATATTACATAACATGGTATAATAGGATCACTTGATATGGTTTTAAACAGAACACAAAATGGGGAAATTTCAAAGCTAAAAAATCCTTACCTTGGAACATTTTGAAAAAAAAAATAGTTTTAAACAGAGCAATGTGACAAATATACTCAGTAATTCAGTAAAGCTGAATTCAGATGTCCATCTTGGAAGGTGATGACTACAATGGAGTTAAAACTAGGGGAAATAGCTTCATATACTCTTTTACGATTCATGTGTCTAATTTCTTTTACAATAATGACAGTGGAATTAAAAAGAAAATCTTATTTTCACTCACTTTCTCAAAATAATAATGCATGCTGCATTCTTTAGAATTTTAAAAATTGTTACTTCATAAATACACAGAAAGTTAAACTTACAATGTACCATGGAGGGTGACTCTAATGGAATTGAAATTAGGGGCAACTAGCTTTATATACTATTTTATAATTAATATATACTTTTGAATATATTATATCCTTTCTCCTCACCGATCTAGATTTCCTTTCTAAATTTATAGACATATGTGTATGCCCATTTACATATACAGATGTATACATTATGGGCAAAAAATAGACTTGAGGGAGAATGTGTTGGTTGTTGTTTCTTTCTGAGTTTGGATCACATCACTTAATATTATGCTTTCTATGCCCATGCATTTTCCTGCAAGTTTCATTATTTCACTTTTATTATAGTTGAATGATACTCCATAATGTATATTGCACTACATTTTTATTATCCAAGCTGTTGATGGACATCTAGGCTCATTTCATTTTCTTGCTATTATGCATGGAGCAGTAATAACCATAGATGTTCAACTTTTTCTGGGCTAATTTAGGGGACTGTTGAGGTACATGACTATGAGTGGCACAGCTCTACCACATACCAGGTTTTTTTATTTTTTTGAAATATTTCCAAGTTAATTTCCACACTAACTTTATTAATTTGCAATTCTACAAGTAATATACAAGGGTGGTCCTTTCCCTATATGCTCTGCTACATTTGCTGCCAATTTTTTTTAAGATAGCCAATCTGACTAGTGAGATAGTATCTCATAGTAATTTTAATTTGTTTGAACACTGAAAATATCTATCTCATCAGCCCCTTTATCCATTGTCAATTTTGCTTCCTTACTGTTTAATTATTCCTATTACTTATAAATTCTGAATATTAGTCCCCTGTCTGACGTATAACTAGTAAAGATTTTCCACCATTCTTGATCTTTCTTTTTATCTATTGGTAGCGTTTTCGGTTTTTTTGTTTTGTTTTGTTTTGTTTTGTTTTTGCTGTATGTAAACTTTTTAAACCTCATCTAGTCCCATCTGCTGATTTTACTGCATTTTGTATAAAAATTACAACCATAATTTGCCAGTATACCACAGGAGTAATATCATTTCCATAAAAATTGTCTCTGAATATTCCAAGTCATATTTGAAATTCTAGAATGTGAACTAATCAATGACCTAGTATAATTCCCTTACATGAGACAATTAAAAAACAAAAACAACAAAAAAACAATTGACCTCCGATAGATTTCATAGCACATGGTAAAACAGTCATTTGTTAGAGAACTTTTTCAAAAAGATCACCTGAGGATGAACATGTGACTCTCCCTAGGTCTCAGGTCAAGCATAATTTCGCCTGCCCAGGATACATGGTCCACTTCAAGATGATACTCCAAACTGACATTCAAAACTTCTTGCCAGGTGGATTTGTGCCAGGATAGTCCTGTATTTGTGTTTTTAACCCCTTACAGGATCCTCAGTATCACCTTTCTGCACCAGTATCTACTCTCTCTTTTGCTTTGAACACTAACTCTTAATATTCTATAACCTCAAACTTATTTGAGTGTTTTGTAATTGGCATAACACATTCTCATGTGAAATAAAATATGTCAACTGTTACTGCTTTAGGCAATCACTATTGGAATAGATGAAGATAGTAGATTAGGATTACCTACACATAATAAATGAATTTTTAAAATACTGAATATAGATTTTATTCTAAAGACACAAATGTTGAAAGAGTATTAGAATTCAAAAATGGGATGATAAGACATCAGAAAAGTACAGAGAAACAGAAGGCTAACAGCACAAAAGGCTAAGCATCACATTATTTTGCCAAACCTTGGCTCCCAAAAGGAATGGAGGTATGGGTGGGGAAAAAACATAATCTTCTCGTTCAATAGGTAAAGCAGATGTTTCTTCTAAAAAGGTAATCAGCACTTTACTCACAGCATAAGCCTACAAATCTTTTTTTTTTTTTTGGCATGTCTTTTTTATTAGATATTTTCTTTATTCACATGTCATATGATAGATATCTCCTTTCTCAGTTTCCCCTCTAAAAAAAATAAAATAAAACAAGAAAGATAAAAAAAAAACCCTGTTCCCTCCCCCCTCCCCCTGCTCATCAACACACCCTTTCCTGCTCCCTGGCCCAAGCATTCCCCTATACTGGAGCATAGAACCTTCACAAGGCCAAGGGCCTCTCCTGTTCTTGATGACTGACTAGGCCATACTCTGCTATACATATGCTGCTGGAACCATTAGTCCCACCATGTGTACTCTTTGCTTGGAGGTTTAGTCCCTGGAAGTTCTGAGGGTACTAGTTAGTTCATATTGTTGTTTGTCCTAAGGGGCTGCAAATCATTCAGCTTCTAGGGTCCTTTCTCTAGCTTCTTCATTGGGGACCCTGTGCTCAGTCCAGTGAATGGATGTGAGCCTCTACTTCTGTATTAGTCAGGCACTGGCAGAGCTTCTCAGGAGACAGCTACATCAGGCTCTGGTCAGCCAGCACTTGTCGGCATCCACAATAGTGTCTAGATTTGATGACTGAACATGGGAAGGATTTCCAGGTGGAGCAGTCTCTGGATTGTCCTTCCTTCAGTCTCTGCTCCATAATTTGTCTCTGCAACTCCTTCCATGAGTATTTTGTTCCATTTTTAAAGAAGGAATGAAGTATCCACACTTTGGTTTTCCTTCTTCTTGAGTTTCTTGTGATTTGTGGAGTGTACTTTGTGTATTCTGATCTTCTGGGCTAATATCCACTTATCAGAGAGTGCATACCATGTGTTCTTTTGTGATTGGGTTACCTCACTCAGGATGATATTCTCCAGATCCATCCATTTCCCTAAGAATTGCATAAATTCATTGTTTTTAATAGCTGAGTAGTACTCCATTGTGTAGATGTACCACATTTTCTGTATCCATTCCACTGTTGAGGGACATCTGGGTTGTTTCCAGTTTCTGGCTATTATAAATAAGGCTGCTATGAACATGGTGGAGCATGTGCCCTTATTACATGTTGGAGCATCTTCTGGGTATATGCTCAGGTATAGCTGGGTCCTCTGGTAGTACTATGTCCAATTTCAGAAAGAACCATCAAACTGATTTCCACAGTGGTTGTACCACCTTGAAATCCTACCAGCAATGGAGAAGTGTTCCTCTTTCTCCACAATCTCTCCAGCATCTGCTGTCACTTGAGTATTTGATCTTAGCCATTCTGACTGGTGTGAGGTAGAATCTCAGGGTTATTTTGATTTGCATTTCCCTGATGACTAAAGATGTTGAACATTTCCTAAGGTGCTTCTCAGGCATTCTGTATTCGTCAATTGAGAACTCTTTGTTTAGCTCTGTATCCACTTTTTAATAGAGTTATTTGGTACTTTGGAGTTTAATTTCTTGAATTATTTGTATACATTGGATATTAGCCCTATATAGGATATAGGATTGGTAAAGATCTTTTCCCAATTTTTTGGTTGCTCTTTTGTCCTATTGACAATGTCCTTTGCCTTACAGAAGCTTTATAATTTTATGAGGTCCCATTTGTTAATTCTTGATCTTAGAGCATAAACTATTGGTGTTCTGTTCATGTGCCTATGTGCTTGAGGCTCTTCCTCATTTTCTTTTCTATTACTTTGAGTGTATCTGGTTTTATGTGGAGGTTCTTGATCCACCTGGAGTTGAGCTTTGTATAAGGAGATAGGAATGGATCAATTTGCCTTCTTCTACATGTTAACCGCCAGTTGAGCTAGCACCATTTGTTGAAAATGCTCTCTTTTTTCCTCTGGATTGCTTTAGATCCTTTGTCAAAGACCAAGAGACCAAAGGGGTGTGGGTTCATTTCTGGGTCTTCAATTCTATTCTATTGATCCACCTGCCAGTCACTGTACCAATACCATGCAGTTTTTATCACAATTGCTCTGTAGTACATTTTAAGATCCAGGATGGTGATTCCACCAGAGGTTCTTTTATTGAGAATAGTTTTTGCTATCCTAGGCTTTTTGTTATTCCAGATGAATTTGCAAATTGTTTTTTCTAAGTCTGTGAAGAATGGAGTTGGAATTTTGATGGGGATTGCATTGAATCTGTAGATTGCTTTCGGCAAGATGGCCAATTTTACTATATTAATCCTGCTAATCCAGGAGCATGGGAGATCTTTCCATCTTCTGAGATCTTTGATTTCTTCAGCGACTTGAAATTCTTGTCAAACATCTTTTACTTGCTTAGAGTCACATCAAGGTATTTTATATTTTTGTGGCTATTGTGAAGGGTGTTATTTCCCTAACTTCTTTCTCAGCCTTTTTATCCTTTGTGTAGAGGAAGGCCACTGATTTGCTTGTGTTAATTTTATATCTATCTACTTTGCTGAAGTTGTTTATCAGGTTTAGGAGCTCTCTGGTGGAATTTTTGGGGTCACTTATATATTCTATCATATCATCAGCAAATAGTGATAATTTGATTTCTTTCCAATTTGTATCCCTTTGATCTCCTTTTGTTGTCTAATGGCTCTGGCTAGGACTTTGAGTATAATATTGAATAGTTAGGGAGAGAGTGGGCAGCCTTGTCTAGTCCCTGATTTTAGTGGGATTGCTTCAAGTTTCTCTCCATTTAGTTTGATGTTGGCTACTGGTTTGCTGTATATTGCTTTTACTATGTTTGAGTATGGGCCTTGATTTCCTGATCTTTCCAAGACTTTTATCAGGAAGGGGTGTTGGATTTGGTCAAATGCTTTCTCAGCATCTAATGAGATGATCATATGGCTTTTTTCTTTGAGTTTGTTTATATAGTGAATTACACTTATGGTTTTCTGAATACTGAACCATCCCTGCATCCCTGGGATGAAGCCTACTTGATCATGATGGGATAAAGCCTACTTGATCATGATGGGTGATCGTTTTGATGTGTTCTTGGATTCGGTTTGCAAGAATTTTACTGAGTATTTTTGCATCAATATTCATAAGGGAAATTGGTCTGAAGTTTTCTTTCTTTGTTAGGTCTTTGTGTGGTTTAGGTATAAGAGTAATTGTGGCTTCGTAGAACGAATTGGGTAGAGTACTTTCCATTTCTATTTTGTGGAATAGTTTGAGGAGTATTGCTACTAGGTTTTCTTTGAAGGTCTGATAAAACTCTGCACTAAACCCATCTGGTCCTGGGCTGTTTTTGGTTGGGAGACTATTAATGACTGTTTCTATTTCATTAGCACATATGGGACTTTTAGATATTGATCTGATCTTGATTTAACTTTGGCACTGGTATCTGTCTAGAAAATTGTCCATTTCATTCATGTTTTCCAGTTTTGTTGAGTATAGGTTTTGCAGTAGAATCTCATGATTTTTTTTTTTTTTGATTTCCTCAGTGTCTGTTGTTATGTCTCCCCTTTCATTTCTGATCTTGTTAATTAGGATATTTTTCTCTGTGTCCTCTAGGTAGTCTTGACCCAAATTCTGGTTTGGTTGATTCTTTGTATAGTTCTTTTTGTTTCTATTTGGTTGATCTCAGCCCTGAGTTTGATTATTTCCTGCCTTTGATTCCTCTTGGGTGAATTTGCTTCTATTTGGTCTAGAGCTTTCAGATGTGCTGTCAAATTGCTGGTATATGCTCTCTCCAGTTTCTTTTTATAGGCACTTAAAGCTATGAGTTTTTTTCTTGTAACTGCTTTCATTGTGTCTCATATTAATTTCTTTCTTCTATGAACAAGTTATCATTGAGTTGAGTGTTGTTAAGCTTCCACGTGTATGTGAGCATTCTATTGTTTATGTTGTTATTGTCCATGGTGATTTGATAGGATGCAAGGAATTATTTCAATCTTCTTGTACGTGTTGAGGCCTGATCTGTGACCAATTATATGGTCAGTTTTGGAGAAGGTATCATGAGGTGCTCAGAAGAAGGTATATCCTTGTTTTAGGATAAAAAGTTCTATAGATTCTGTTTAATCCATCTGTTTCACAATTTCTGTTAGTCTCACTATGTCTTTGTTTAGTTTCTGTTTCCATGATCTATCTATTGCAGAGAGTGGGATGTAGAAATCTCCCACTATTATTGTGTGCGGTGCAATGTGTGCTTTGAGCTTAAGTAAAGTTTCTTTTATGAATGTAGATGCCCTTTCATTTGGTGCATAGAGGTTCAGAATTGAGAGTTCATCTTGGTAGATCATACCTTTGATGAGTATGAAATGTCCCTCCTTATCTTTTTTGATCACTTTAGGTTGAAAGTCAATTTTACTCAATATTAGAATGGCTATTCCAGTTTTTTTCTTGGGACCATTAGCTTAGAAAATTGTTTTCCATCCTTTTATTCTGAGCTTGTGTCTGTCTTTGTTACTGAGGTGGGTTTCCTGTATGCAACAAAATGTTGGGTCCTGTTTACATACCCAGTCTATGTCTATGATAGTCTATGTCTTTTTATTGGGGAATTGAGTCCATTGATATTAATAGATATTAAGGAAAAGTAATTGTTGCTTCCTGTTATTTTTGTCCTTAGAGTTGGAATTCTGTTCATGTGGCTATTTCTTTTAGTTTTGTTGGAAGATTACTTTCTTGCTTTTTCTAAGATGTAGTTTTCCTCCTTGTGTTGGGGTTTTCCATTTATTACCCTTTGAAGAGCTGGATTAGTGGAAATATATTGTGTAAATTTGGTTTTTTTCATGGAATACTTTGGTTTCTCCATTGCCTATAAATCTTTATTTGGAGACTAGAGTAAACTAATGATTCTTCCTTCATGACAGCTGATCAAAGAGGAAATTTATTTTTTATTCTTTACATTTCAGAGAGCTGTAGCTGAGCATCATCCTATCATTTAATGTGTTGCTACTTTAGGAGACTTATAACAGGGAACACCACAAGGCAATAAGCATCTGGAAATAATTTAAATGAACTTAAAGTTAAGTAAGAAAACTCTAAGTAGCTGAGGTTCCTATTTATTCATTAAATCAAATACTCTAAGTCTGTACTTAAATGAATAATTCACTCAATTTGAGTGATAAATGGTCATTATCTATTTTAGATACCACAGTTTACAAAGACATCTCTTTGTTTTACTGTACTGGCTCAATATGGATGGGGAAATTTTTGTAAGGTCTCACCCTTAGTTGAAGAGCTAGAGGTAATTAATGGTTACTGAGAGAGAAAGAATAAGTATTCTCTTGTGACAGTTGTTATCCAATGCCAAATGCTCAGGCTTTAGTCATACTCACATGAACAAGTGTGTGCACATGCAAAGGCATTTAACAATAATTAAATCAGAGGCCATAAATTTTAAAGGAAATAGGGGATCATGGGAGTGGGTATAAATGGCATAAGTACTGTAATTTTATGTCAGATTCTGAAATTTTTTGAAGAAAAAAAGAAACAACCCCTCACCTGCTACAGGCCAGCCAGTCTGGGCCTCCTTCAACCCTTGGGAGAACAGGGTCCTAGTCAGGTCAACAAGGTGTAGGCGAAGAAATGCTGGCAGAGAAGACATATGGAAGAGCAGGATCTGAATATATTTCTTACAAATGCCATCAGGCTTTTACAGTCATTACAAAAGAGAAATGAGAAATTTGGCAGCTCAGCAGTTGAGGTTCATCTGAGGCTACCTGAAGCACACCGGGTCTAAAGCAGCCACCTCTTCTGGACAGGTGCTGTATCCCCAGGCCCAAAGTATTTGAGCCCTTGGGCAGGGTGGCTTCGGACTGCATGAGGCTTGAAGCTCGAATGCTTTGTCTGAATCTGATGTATGAGTATGTCCACAAGTCTAATTAAGTCCACGCACAAAGTGAAAACCAGGCTTATATAGTATATAGAAGACAGGGCAGATGACAAAAGTCACATAGGCAGGTGAGGGCCACATCAAGGTCAGTAAGATCAGGTATCCAGGTGTGAAGTGGAAGAGCAGTGGTTCCCTCCCAGCTGGGGTTATTTGGCAATCCCAAGCTAATTCTCTGGGTCTGCTGGAGGCAAGCACTAGGAAGTCCCAATCTAGTAGTTCTTGAAATTGCCCTTAAGTGAGGGAAGTCCTTCACTTACTCTCTGGTATGTAAAGCAATTTTTTCTTCTGTGGGACTGCTCTGAGAATTTTAACTCTGTTTACAGTAGCAATAGTGCCTGACTTCTGTTGCTAACTCTGAGGACATCCTGTCTGATAAGGCAGCTTCCTTGTGAGAAATGCAAAGCTAACTACAGGTTGGTAATAAATTAGGATACATTGGAACGCTGAGCGGTCCTGGGAACACTGTTTATTTTAAGTTTTAGCTATTTACGAATCATTTCTTGGGGTACCTTTATGCCTGAATAAGAAGGCATGTTGAGGATTGGAAAGACTAATCTGGAACATGTCTGAGTTAGGAGATGCCAACAAATGACTGAATACCCCGGAGGAACAAACTCCCTTTGAAGTCATAACACCTCTGGTCCATGTTTAGGCTTTCAATCCTGATACTGCAGACTTTACTGGAGTAGATGAGTGGGCGTGGTACTCACCCATGTTTCTATGAGGATGTGTCAAGCTAAAGAAAGGAGAAAGAGGAGGAAGAGGAGGAGGAGGAGGAGGAGGAGAAGGAGGAAAGGAAGAAAGGAAGGAGGAAAGGGAGGAAGAGAGTCGGGGAGCAAGGGAGTGGAAAGAGAGGGAGGGAAAAGGGAAGGTCTGAGGGAAAGAGGGTGGTTGCCTTGCTTTAGGTCCTAAGTATAAACCCCAGAACCACAAAGACTACTTCAATAGTATCTCCAGCTTGATTAGCCTAAAAATAAACTTGCTGTGTGACATGATACAAGATATCAATTATAATTTTTTTATTGAGATTGTTTCCTCAAGGAACCAAAATGTTTAGCAACAGAAAACACAATGAATTATCAGGATACAAAAACCGTAAAAGTTTTTTTTTCTAATTTTAAATTCTCTCATTTTTATTTATTTTATGTAAGTACACTGTGGCTGTTCTCAGACACTCCAGAAGAGGGAGTCAGATCTTGTTACAGGTGGTTGTGAGCCACCATGTCGTTGCTGGGATTTGAACTCAGGACCTTCTGAAGAACAGTCAATGCTCTTAACCGTTGAGCCATTTCTCCAGCCCTTAAAGTTCTTTCGTAAATGTTATTGAGAATTACTTTAACATCTTTTGAATGAAATTTGATTTATAACTCTGGTTATATAAGATCCTATTGTTTTACAATATGCTTAATTGATAAATGTTTTCAAGGTTTTTAGAGCCTGGTGGTCCTAATATTATGCTTCTATGATAGTTGTCATTACATTGTATAATAACCCCTAAAATTGGATTGGATTACCATACTGACTGTGCACTGTCAGTATTATTTCAGATAAAATGAGTTACATTATGTAGTTACTAATGGAAAAACTTGCCTTACTAATTCTCATTTTTGCATTTGTTTATTCTTTAAATTTAAAATTTAAGATGGTTTCTCAAATATACAAAATGTATTGTGAATGTATTTATTCCCCTATTTCCCTCTTGAATCCACCTTTCTTCCTTTCTTAATCACTTATTCAAAACTTTAACCATATGTAAATCAAATTTTTAACCATAACCTTCTGCAAAAACTCAAATTCCCTGCCATAGACTTATAGTTTCACTACTACATAAATACTTATCTGGAAGGCAGTTTAACAATATATTCATTTATGGAATAATGATAGTGTATTTCCAACTTGGATCCACATCTTTCCCAAGCATGGGCTTTTAATTAAGTTGATATACTGTTTAGCTCACCCTCCTACATAGCTTCATTCTTGCTCATTGGCTTCTGTAAACACACTCATATTTAAATTTACAAAATCTAAATTTGAAGCAAGGCTTTGGATTCATTTTTCTTTTTGAGCCTAGTCACTTCATTCAATATAATATTATCCATTTCCATCGTGTGCTTCAAAATTTTTTCCTTTTTATAGCTTCATGAAATTACACTTTGCATATGTACTACTTTTTAGTATCCATTCATTAGTTGATGTATGTCTAGGTTGATTTTTTAAAAAGATTTACTTATTTATTATATGTAAGTACACTGTAGCTGACTTCAGACACATCAGAAGAAGGTATCAGATCTCATTATGGATGGTTGTGAGCCACCATGAGGTTGCTGGGATTTGAACTCAGGGCCTTCGCAAGAGCAGTCAATGCTCTTAACCATTGAGCCATCTCTCCAGTACCTAGGCTGATTATTTTACCTAGATATTCTAAATAGATCTATAAATTAGGATGTAGAGTCATTTAGGTATATATCCAAGAGTGGTATAGATGGATCATAAGGAAGTTCTACTTTTAGCTTTTCGAGGAACCAGATTCATCAATGAAATAGAACTGAAGACCCAAAAATAAAGCTACACACTTATGAATACTTGATCTTTGACATAGATACCAAAAATACACATTGGGAAAAAAGAAAGTATCTTCAATAAATGGTGCTGTATGTACTGGCAGTCTGTATGTAGGAAATCCATATTTGGATCTGTAGACAGATCCATATTTGTCACCTTGCACAAAGCTCAATCAAGCTTTGTTGGATCAAGGACCTCAACATAAGGTCAAAAGAGCCTCAAACTCATTGGCACGGGGGAAATTTCCTAAACAGAACTCCAATGGCTCAGCCTCTAAGATCAAGAATTGACAAATGGGACCTCATGAAACTGGAAAACTTCTGTACAGCAAAGGACACAGTCAATAGTACAAATTAGCAAGCTACAGATTTGGAAAAAAGTCTTCACTAACTCCACATCCCATAGAGGGCTAATATCCAGAATATACAAAGAATTCAAGAAGCTAATCTCTAAAAACCCACACAACCCAGTCAAAAAAATGGGGTATAGAATTAAACTGAGAATTCACAACAGAGGAATCTTGAATGGCTGAGAGACACTTAAATGTTCAAAGTTCTTAGTGATCAGGAAAATGCAAATCAAAACAACCCTGAGATTCCACCTTACACCAACCTGATCAAAAACTCTGGTGACAGTACATGTTGGTGAGGATGTGGAGAAAAACAATAACACTCCTCCATTGCTGGTGGGATTGCATGCTGGAACAACCACACTGGAAATCAATCTGGAGGTTCCTCAGAAAATTGGATATAGATCTACCTGAAGATCAGGCTATACCACTCTTAAGCATATACCCAAAAGATGCTCAACTGTTCCACAGGGGTATGTGTTCCACTATGTTCAGAAGCTGGAAACAAATGTACACTGAATTCTAAAAGAGTGGCACACATCTATGTTCTCACTGATAGAGTAAAGATTGTCCTTTTCTATCATCTCCCCAATATTTGCTGTCATTTTTTTAGTAATATTCATCTGACTGAGTTGAGAAGGAATCAAAAAAATTCTAATTGACATTTATCTGCAGGCTAATGACACTTTCTGAAATGTTTGTTAGCTAATTGTAAATCTTTTTGAGAATTCTTTTTAATTTCACAAACCAAATTTGATTGTGTTGTTTGCTCTTTTGATGTTT
>JADRCD010114549.1:0-16440 GCA_019843815.1 Montemys delectorum
TGTGTGTGTGTGTGTGTGTGTGTGTGTGTGTGTGTGTCTTTCATTGTTGAATCCAAAACATTTGGGCTGGTAGTGAGGAGTGCACAGGCACCCTCTATGGAGTTTAGAGCAGATTAACACATTACTGCTTCAATGACACCTAGGCTGATTCTCTGATTCAAACATTATGGAAGGTGCCAGAATATACAAGAGATAATACCGTGCAGTTATGTATATACAAAAAGGTAGATAGGTAGTCAAGATAGAGAAAGGCTGAAGGTGGCTGTTGTAAAAGCCACACCAGTGATTGCAGGGAGCAGATTGGGCCCAGAATGACCCTCAGTGGGCTGCTATGGCACTCATAATATCCTATTTCTTCCAGTGAGTGGGAGTCTCACATGCATTAACATGTTAACATTAGCAAAGATTGAATGGATAAAGATTTTGTAGATTTTCTACATGTATTCTTGATTTATCACTAAATGGGAAAGCAGATAGAAATAGTACACATGAAGATGCACCTCAGCTATGTTCTGTATTTCTCCATGTTTGCAGACTTATCTAAGCACCACCGGACATGGGCAAAGACTGTATTCATTGACTATTCCTTCATTGGTGCTTCTCCATCATCCAACACCAAAAGTGCACTATTTTACTTAATAAGGTAAAAGTGAATTAAAAAAAAAAAAACATGCTGGGGCTGGAGAGACAGCCCAATAGTTAAGAGCACTGAGTACTCTTCCAGAAGTCCTGGGTTCAATTCTCAGCAACCACATGGTAGTTCACATCCTCCTGTAATGGGATCTGATGCCTTCTTCTTATGTGTCTGAAGACAGCCGAAGTGTACTCATATAAATAAAATCAATCTTTAAAAAAAAACCCAAAAAACCTACCATACCAACAAAATAACATATAGCCTTTAGCAGGATGCACTTACATATTTAGGAATACATATTTGTATGTAACATCAAGTAATGGAAAAAGGGCCATAACTTTGAAAGGCAGCAAAGAGGGGTATATGGGAATGTTTGGATGGGGGAAAAGGAAGGGGGAAATAATGTAATTATAATCTCAAAAATAAGTCTTCTCTCTCGGAAAAGAAAACAGCATTACTAGCAATGCAAGGGTTGATGGAAGGGTTTGTGTCAACCTCGAGAATGGAGAATGAGTGGCTTTGTGTAGAGTAGGGCTCAGACATCCAACAAGAAGGAAATACTTGGAAAGCAGCAAGACTGGGAGGCCTTCAGGATGAGGGTGGACAACACATTAGAGTGAAGCCTCCAGAACTGAGGGCTAAGAGTGAGTGACAGTGCTATTTTTATCTGCGGAAGCACAGGAATCATGGCACAAAACAAGGACAGGCAGCTTCTTTTATATATAACTGGAAGCTCTGACTTTAAAGGCGACATTTTTATACCCATCTACTTTTAGCTTAAACTAGGTATAAAGAAGAAAATAGCCACCACGATCTAAAAGTGACCCCTGGGACCCAGTGTTCTCTGAGGGATTGTCCCCCATCCTTACATCTTAGAGAAGATAGTCACTATTAATGACTGCCTCAACTTCTACCAAGATTTATGATAAAAACATAAGAAGATTAATTTTTTTAAGTTTTCATGCTTTTCCCTCAAAGAACATATTTATCACAACAGGAGAAATAGATTTAAAAATTAAAAAGAAATTTGCACGGAAGCTGTAGCATCGAAATATCAGTTTATTAGGGAAAACATATCCCAGGAACTGTGAAAGTGGGTAAGGTGAATCCTGACTGCATTCTGGTCTCTGAAAGGAGATACACCATTCCCCAAATTAAGGGTGTTGTGAACTTGAAATGGACAAGGGCATGCTGGACAATATCCATAGTCAGGCTGCTGCTGATCAGGATGTGATTTGGTAGTGAGTAGCATCCATTGCCTTTGACATTTGGTTGACAGCAGCTTATGTAAGTGTATGGGCTTCTTGGAAATACTCCAAATCTAATAGAATACTTAAAGGGACCCTAACCAGCTCATGCATGGTAAACATGGCTCTCTCCCAGGCTTTGCCCTTCTCCTCGATTCCCTCTGCCATGCTAAAAACCATTACATTATATTCTTGAAGCTAGCCCCCAAAGTCTGTTCACTTATTTGTCCACATCTTCCTCCTCAGGCTGACTACCAAGGTCTGGCTATCAAAGTATTGAAGTTCAGCAATCAAGAGACTCCTTTGGCTCATCTAATTAACATACCCAATTAAAATTAAACACTTCATCCTAACATGGGGTTTTCCCTTTTCCCTTTATAAACCACCATTTCCCTATGGGCCACATCTGGCTCCACTCTATCCAGAGGCAGTCCTTTGGCACCCTCCCCCACCACAAGTATCTCTGCCCCATTTCCCTTGTCCTTTATTTTCTGTCTTTGTCTCTTACTCGTCTGTCCCTATTGTGCTGAGAACATGGTCTTGGGGTATGCTGGGCTTATACCTACCCTTTCAATACTGGAATCTTCTATCATAGCCATGCACATTTAGCAAGGCATGGCAGGACATAGAAAATCCCTTAGATGGTTTGATTATACCATTGCATATTAAGGAACTATTTATGTAGGTATGGTCAGAGCCAATGGAAGAACAGAAGAAACAAAGGATGTTGACATCTTAATATTATCAAGAGGAAAAAGTTATTAGGAGTATTAACTCCTATGGAGTAAATGGTTTGAACAGTGTGACCAAGGATCAGTACGAGCAGGGGATGAGGAAAAGAGTCTGCCTTCCTCTGTAGAGTCAGTGTCAATGAAACAGGGTTGCATCAAGGTAGACAGGAGCTGCACAGAGAGCTCTTTGACGCTCTTTGCCTTCCTCTTAGGTGTGTTATTGACCAAACCAAAAGAAAAGCCAGAGGCCGAAGGAGAGAAGATTGGTCCTACAGTGCCTAGAAGTAAATCACTATTCTAGAACAAAGATCAGGAAAAATAAAAGCTAGAAAGTATGGTGTGATATTTTAAACAAAACCAATTCTGCTGGAGTTCCTGGAACTCCAGGGTGAGGCCCAAGATATATTTGGCCAGGTGGGCCAAATGGCATAGCAGCCTTCCATTCAGGCAGTACAGCATAATTTTAAAATACCTCCCCCACAATGCTCAGCCCTCTTCTCCTGGCTGGGGATGCAAAAATAGTTTCCATCCCTTAATGTAGGCTTTGAGGCTCAGCATGAGAGTTAGAAATAGACATGTAAACAGCATGCAGGGAACACAGAAAATGAGACCAATGGACATTTCTGAATATATATATATATATATATATATATATATATATATATCTCCCTGAAAATTAGAATAAATAAAATGTACCAGGAATTTCTAGG
Organism: Montemys delectorum; assembly: GCA_019843815.1. Taxonomy (NCBI): domain Eukaryota; kingdom Metazoa; phylum Chordata; class Mammalia; order Rodentia; family Muridae; genus Montemys; species Montemys delectorum. Next base: position 3,323 of record JADRCD010114549.1, read on the forward strand.
AAAAAAAAAGAGAATATTATTAGACAGGAAATGGCCTGTGCAGGGGGACATAAAAGTTTTCATTTGATCGTAGCAGTGAATGTAAAGGTGGTTGAAGTTAGAAGCTATACAGAGGCAAACAGAACTCATTAGCCTCCTTGGATGAAGCACTGTCCCTGGGCCAGGCAGCTATTAGAACACAGCAGGGCTGAGCTGTGTAATTACAGCTCTTGCTAACCAGTGTTGAAATAGGGTCCGAGGGAGTTAGCAAGATTCGCCACACGTGCTACGATTTCGGATATTCCATTTTTCTTCTTTCAGGATAACAGTCACAATTAGAGTGGCTAAAGCAATAAGCTCACTGAAATACCATAACTCAGAGAAAACTGTCACTAGAAGATTATGGGGAGAGGAAGACTCCATTATGGGGAAGAACCCCAGACCTTCTGAAACAGGGAAGGAGTCACACACTGAGGACTGAACATATTTGATCAGTATAGGAAGAGTAAAGAAAAATTGTCCTCCAGTCTCAACAGAAACTTTATTTAGTTCATAGCAAGCTCTACTGAATCAGTTATGATGAGCAAGCAGCACTCAGGGGAGATGTCCATAGACTTGCAGAAGCCAACAAGCTGGACAGCTCTCCAGCATGGAGAGAGATTTCCCAGGAGGAGTAAGGATGAAACTGGGAGACAACAAAGAAGGGATTTTGACAGTATTTTTGAGACCCAGGATATCTATAAGATGTTCCCTTGTTGTGGTTTATGGCATGACAAAGCCTTCTGAGTAATAACTAGCATTTTACACACTGTGAGCAAAAGGAAAGCCTTGTTAGGAGTTATATGTAGCCCCATGCTTAGAGGGATTACCGGAACACACGTTCTGGCTAACATTTTTATCTCTTGTCAACTTGGTGAATGGTGTTATAACACTGACAACTTTGTCACTTTATCATTATCCTGATCTATAAGACAGACACTTGGAAAGAGTAGAACTAAAGATTATGTCATAATAGAATCTCTTGGCACTCTCTGACTCCATCTTTCTTGGCAATCATGAGCCGTTATCTCCTGCAACCCTTTAAATGAAGCTAATTTGTGTATAAGAGAAAAGTTAGATCTGTGAAATAAACATCACACCTGTAGAAACGCACAAAGAAGACAACAGAAAGCATGTCAACTAGAGCTCAATCACTCTGGCTAGAAGTACATTTATTTTAAGTGTCTACAGTCCATTATTTTATAAAGGAGGCAGCATACAATGGGAAAGAAAAATCACAGTCATGTATGTGTGTGTGCGTGCGTGCGTGTGTGTGTGTGTGTGTGTGTGTGTGTGTGTGTGTGTGTAGTTTTTCCCTTTCTTCTCTCCTCCTTCCCTTCCACTTCCATTTCCCCTTTTCTTTCCTACTCTCTCTCTTTTCCCTACAGTGTCTTTCTTCTTTTGTGAGAACTATCACCCTGTATGGTGATAGTTTCGAAGGAAAAGTAGATCTGCAGTCACTCTCCCTTAAACAGAATGCTTACAGAAATGAGGCCATGTAGAGAACGTTATCAGAAGCAAAAGGCAGAGACCAGGAGTCCTGCTATCTCAGCTCTTTCCAGATCTCCCAGAACCATCAAAAGCTCTGCGAACAGCTGTAGAGAGAGGTATGTGGGAGAAGAATGGGGAGATATTGGTTCTGACCCTTGACTCACAACAGAGAGAGAAAAGGCTTGATGGCTTCACTTCTTTATTGGGTAGAAATGCCAGTCCTCACTTACATCTAAGCAAATGAAAAAACAGCCACTTTTTCAGTGCCAATAAAGCACCAGACATGGAAAAGATAAAGTCATTAAACAAAGCTCTCATCTTTAGAATCTAGAATAGCCTCGACACTTTGAAAACCTTTTTGACTAAATTAAAAATTTTGATTGAGTTTCTAATTGAATTCTCAGGTTTACATCCCTGCCTAAAGCAGCCCACACCTGTGAACTAGTATAAAAATAATACACCCATTCAAAAAGTAATTATTCACAGTAACCAACAACTACCTAACTAGACTTAAGGCCCATTTGTGCCTGGTACTCAAACCTCAGCTCCCTGTGGCTGGTGGAATCATGCATTCCGGAGAACTGTCAACTTTCTTAAACCGGTGTCTTTCTCAACTGCATCCTAAACACCTACCCTCACAGACACAGGTAAGTATAGCTCTTAGCCCTCATCAAAAAGAAGCCTATCTTTGCAGCAAACAAAGACCATCACAGAAGTCTACAACTGGAAAAATTAGAGAAAAATTGGTGATGGGGTGCCTCGACCCAACTGATGCACCTATAATACAAAACCTACAGGCAAGGCTCAGGGACCTTATAGACGAGGGTGTGGCTAAGGGGCCTCATGGAAGAGGATGTGGCTAAGGACCTCACAGAGGAGGGTGTGGCAGAGGATCAGTACTTGAGCTTCGAGATTGAGTCATCTCTATATGACAGGGTGTTAAACCCATGAAATGTTAGTAAAATGGTTACTCAAACAAGACCTGCATGATGACGATGTGACTTGCCAACCTAGACGGGGGCCATCTCACAAGGCTTCACCCCTCCTTGAGTAGTTACAGGCCATTAATAGCTGCTGAGAGAAGGAGGGCCAGCCGTCCTCAGGGATTGGGCTGCTAATTGGTAATCGAATCCCGACTGATCACCTGTAAACACTGGATGGACTCAGTCCAGGTGGTTGTGTTTATATATACATGAGTGTATTGCAATAATAATTAAAGCAGAACTCATGAAACTGAGAGAAAGACAGAGAGAGAGAGAGAGAGAGAGAGAGACAGAGAGAATGGCGAAATGAAAAAAAAGTTGGAGGGGGAGAGTGTTGGGTGGAAATGGTAGAAATAAATTAATGACTCGTGTATAAAATTCTTAAGCATAATAGATTATACATTAAAAAACGGAAGTTAATTGTTAAGGATACCAATTATAACCCAAGCATTGTAACAACATTAAAGTCAACAAACTCAGAATGTCCTCTGAGCCCAGAGGGGAACTGAGGGGAGATGTGAAAGAAGTTTAGAGGATGCATCCACTAGTTCAGTCCAGCTGTTGTAATGAGTCCTCACCACACTCATCATTGCAGTCTCCAAATCAAACGGGGGTAGGGGAGCCCTTCTGTACTCCCTGTCTCCCATTTATTTACTTTTATCCCATGAATTGAGTCATTCGTCTTGTTTCTCCCAACTCCTACCTTTTTGTTAAGTTAAATAGCTTACTCTAATATTAATCTGTTCTTTCTGGTAACAATACCTCCATTTCCTTCCTTCATTTTTGCTACTCACTAATATGTCTAACCTTGCCTGTTTTTCATTTGATCATCTCAAAGAACATCTTTGGATATTGATCTAATATGACACAGATTTTTATTTTATGCTCATTTATGTTGTTAACTATGATATTGTTTAGAATTTTTTACTTCAAATGGGATGAGTTCCTGGATAAATCACTCACCTGAACCTATTCTTATTCCCAGTTAGGCCAGGTCAATCAAAGCAAAGAGAAATAACAACATCTTCTTCATAGTAAATCTAAACTGAGAGAAGTTCTCAGATTTAGCTTCTAAGGGTAGATGGTGATATCTAGTCAGCCAGATTTACAGCCAAACTTGAATATTAGAGTTTTGTCTTGGCTTAGATGAAAAAAACCTCAGTCATAAAATAAAGAAAAAGCATCTAGGAATAAAGAACAGAATGAGGGATAGGGATGGGGGAAGAGTGGAGAACATGGAAAGGAACACAACCAATGTACAACATCCTTGTATTAAAAGGCCCTCATATGGCGCTGTGTCATGTATATTGACTATACCATGAAAACGTTTTTAAATGGAAAGGGCCGGAGGGAGGGCTCAGTAATAGTATAAACACTTCTTGTGTAAGCAGAAAGTTCTGGGTTTGAACCCCCGGGACCCACTTAAAATAGCAGTGTAGTAATCTATAGTCCCTTTGTTCCTGAAGAACAATGTGATGAAGGAGCAGTAGAATCTTTGAAAGCTACCAGGCCAGTGAGCTTGGCATGCAGAGTGGGCAAGAACAACAAAACCCAAAGGACAAAGACCTTGTTTCAAATAAAGTGGAAGACAAGGACCACCCAAGAACACATTGGTCCAGGTGTGCCACATTCACATACACAGGCACACACAGACACAGACATGCACATATAGAGACACAGATACAGATAGAGATAGACAGAGACAGACTGACAGACACACACACGAGAGAGAGAAAGAGAGAGAGAGAATGAAAAAGGTAAATGAACCAAGTAACCAACAAATCTGATACACAGATATTTGACACATATACAATTCAAAATGTTTCAGAAAATTAGGTAAAATTACAGTCCAAAGGTGCCTCAATTTTTAGGAACTAGTCCTTCAAGGCTCCCAAATTAATATACTTTTTTTTTCCCTATGTCAACTTTTTCTTGTATTAGACAAAAGAGCATGAAAACTCTAGCTTAAGACTTAATTTTATATAGGTAATAAAACTTCACTTTTAGAGTAAATTTTACCTGCTAAGGGCTTTATTTTTTCATCAGAAAAGCAATGACATAAACTTTACTGTATTCTCAGCTTGCAGTTTCCAGAGTATGAATGGTAGCGAGTACTCTGAAGCAGCTCTGCAGAAAATGACGTTCTGCTTGGCAATTACAGCTGCCCCATGTCAGAAATATTTTTCTTGGAACATTCTGACTTGACATCCAAGTCAACTATAATTAATGAGGACTGCTGAGGCTGTGCTTGATGGACACGTATTTGAGGACTGCTCAGATGTCCAAGTAGGGAGGCTTGAAGCTCTCGGGCACATTCGTCATTCTACAGTGTGGATAATTGCTGCTCTACTCATTTCCATGTCTGCTTATTCTCCAATCTTGATTTTGCCATCTAATCCAAGAAGTAAATATAGAAGCACCACAAATTGGGCAGTGAGAGGAATATTCACACCTATTCCCATTTAAAGAGTCTAACCTAACATATCAACTGGCCTCAAATTAACTTCTTCAGAATGGATCTACATGTACTCTGAGTACAACTGTGTTGTTTATCAGTATTCTTCATTCTTAAATTCCAATCAGTACTAGACCAACTAACTACTTAAACAAAAAACATATGCAAAAATTGAGGATGTATTCAGAGCAGCAGTTCTCAACCTGTGGGTCACTACTCCTTTCACAGGGCTCATATAGCAGATACCCTGCATATCAGATATTTACATTATTATTCATAACAGTTATAAAGTAGTAGCTGAGTAGTTTTACAGTTAGAGGTCTCCACAAAATGAGGAACTGTATTAAAGGAGCATAGCCTTAGGAAGATTGAGAACCACTGCTACAGAGTATATAAAACCTTAAGGAATCAGGAATCAGCCTATAAGTGTATTTAATTTTGGATCATATTAGACACTAAGAGTACATACTATTCAATGCTACCTCCAATATTTGATGTAACCTCCAATGACTTGTTATGCTAAGATCTTCTCTTTGTCCCTTCAAAGGTCTAACAAAATAAGTAAGTGAATGTGATCAGTAGCTTTAACTGTCAACCTGCCACAACCTAGAATCATCTGGGAGGAGAGTCTCAATGTGGGATAATCTACATTGGGTTGGTATAAAGGCATGGCTGTGAGAAATTGTCCATTAATTCAGAACCACTGCTCTGAATACATCCTCAATTTTTGCATATGCTCTTCGTTAAAGTAGCTGGTCAAGTACTGAATGGAATTTAAGAATGAGGAATACTGCTAAATAACACAATTGTCCTTGGAGTAAGAACCATGTAGACCAGTTCTGAAGAAGTTAATTTGAGGCCAGTTCACTGTACGTGGCACCAATCCCTAGGTGGTAGGTGGGGGTCTTGTATCAGAAATTGAGCTGAGCATAAGCAAGCAAATAAGCATGTTTCCCCTCATCTCTTTCTATTATTCATTCAATGTGGATATGATACCATGAGCAGTCTCAAGCTTACTGCTGTGACTTTCTCTCAGTAATTGACTATAACCTGGAATTGTGAACTAAAATAACTAAAACAAACCCTTTTTCCTGTAAATTGGCTTTTGTCAATGTATTTTATTAGACTAAATAGAAATGAACCTATGATAGTGTACTTACTTATTAAAATGGGCTCATGGGGGCTATGCCAAAGCTAGAACGGGACAGAGGACAATGTAAGGAAATTAAAATTAAATAATAGCATGTAGGACATATCAAGGCATCAATTCAAGAAACAAACAAAACATTTGACATCTTATTCTGAGAAGGTTAAGAATTAGAAAAAAAAGTCAATAAGTCAAGACTGGTCCAGCATGGCTGCATAACAGGAGGTGTGATACAGTTCCTGCCCCTGGGATATTGCCACGACATTGATCCCCATGTGTGCTGATGGTTGCTGTAGCCCTGAAGCTGATCTGCTGTCTTATCTCTGTGTTTTATGTTCAATCTCTCTGGGGAATATACTTTACCCATTACTGAGAGCTAATTAGTCTGTAATAAATGAAACAGACACGGTTCTCAGAAATGAGGAATGAAGGAGGTCATGAGGCTGCTTTGGCTTTAGGATCATGGGAAAGGATATACACACCATAACCACAGAGGCCATAAAAGCCTACTTGGTCCTTTGTAGAAACAGTTTATTGCCAGTCTTGGCCTTGAACACGGAATTATGATGACTACATGTACCCTTCAGTCCAATGACTGCTGCATTAATTAGCTAGGGTGAACCTGGGGCAATAACAGATAGAGAGTTAAACTAGTCTCAAGGAGAAAATGCATGGATAGGAAAAGAAGAAGGAATCTATGGAAAACAAGCAAGTGATAGATGGGTTTATCTATAGAAGGAAGACTTGTATATGATCTAGAAACAAGTAGTATTAGAAGGCGAGTAGATGAGACCATGGAATTGCTAGGATAAGGAAACAAAGATTAGAGAATTAAAAGATGATATATAAGCGTATAGAAAGTTAGTACTTTGTTCTCCTAGCTACTTGAAGGATTGGAGACGACAATGCCTAGAGAGATATTATTAAAACCGTGGTAGTCTGTCACCTTTCTTTTCTTACATTTAAGTAGTTACTAAAGACTGCTGTTACTAGAAGACTGTACTCACTAGGAGAAGATTCTCTTCTTTCTCCTCTGTTTCTGTGCTACTGGGACTGAGGGTATATTACAAGTATCTTTCTTCATCCTCATGGGTGGTCACAGGTGTTTTTTTCCTTTGTCCTTTCTGAAAACAACACACTTCTGAAGTGCATATCACATATTGAACAAATCACCTGTAGTATGTTTGGAGTTATTACAGATCCCTGGGACTGTTTCTACTTTTTATTAATGGTTTGGTAACAATTCAGCTAATAATTTCTGAATGATTTATTCTGGAAAACTTTTACATCAAGCATCTCTAGATTCTACTTTGCATCTTGCTCCACATTTCCCAAATATGGCCAGAATAATAACTCCTATTCCACACACCCTCCTGGAATGTTATTCTACCAAGGATCTCCTCAATACATGGACTCTTACTGTCCCATTCTTGAACCCTGCCTGGACTTAGTAATTGGATGCAGCTAAGAGAATATGAAAGTTCTGACATGATACAAGTTCAGTATGCAGACTAGACTTGTACCATGTGAGTAGCGTTCATGAAATACATTTTCTAGGAATCCCTTGATTTCATATAAGAAGTCTAACAATTCAGAGAACATCATTTAGATACCCAGTTCAACAGTCCAAGATGAAGCCATCCTTCAGAGATCCAAGATAGGGCACCAGTCATGTGAACAAGATCAACACCGCTTTTGCCAAGCTCTGGTCAGTGTGTGTACATGCTCCAAGATAGCTAGCTATGAATGTGGCCCAACAAAAATTGTAAACATTGGCCTTTTATTTTTATTATTTTTTTGTAACCCAACTGTGCTTTTTTCAAGCATGAACTTTGCAGATGACATCATAAAGTCACAGTATCACAAGGTCTTATGCTTTACTTTTTTTTTTCTGGTCAAATTCAACTTCTTCCTCCAACTGTATGTGGCTGAGGCCTTACAAGTTCAGCATACTCACTCACTGATTAGTTTACTAAAATCAAGAACACTAACATGAATGGGTTCCTAGCACTTCCTAGTAATTCCTAAAACTTAAATTTCAGACTCAGTATTTCTAAGTGACCACACCAGTCAGAATGATTAAGATCAAAAACTCAGGTGACAGCAGATGCTGGCGAGGTTGTGGAGAAAGAGGAACACTCTTTTATTGCTGGTGGGATTGCAAGTGGGTACAACCACTCTGGAAATCAGTTTGGTGGTTCCTCAGGAAATTGGACATAGTAGTACCAAAGGATCCAGCTATACCCCTCCTGGGCATAAACCCAGAAGAGCTCCAATATGTAATAAGGACACATGCTCCACTATGTTCATAGCAGCCTTATTTATAATAGCCAGAAACTGGAAATGACCCAGATATCCCTCAACAGAGGAGTGGATGCAGAAAATGTGTGTATTTACACAATGGAGTACTACTCAGCTATTTAAAACAATGAATTTATGAAATTCTTAGGGAAATGGATGGATCTGGAGAATATCATCCTGAGTGAGGAAACCAATCACAAAAGAACACACATGATAAGCACTCATACCATGGATGAGTGGATATTAGCTCAGAAGCTCTGAACACCCAAAATACAGTTCACAGACCACATGAAGCTTAAGAGGAAGGAAGACCAAAGTGTGGATACTTCATTCCTTCTTAGAACAGGGAACAAAACACCCATGGAAGGAGTTGCAGAGACAAACTATGGAGCAGAGACTGAAGGAAGGACAATCCAGAGACTGTTTCATCTGGGAATCCTTCCCATATTCAATAACCAAATCCAGACACTATTGTGGATGCCAACAAGTGCTGGCTGAGAGGAGCCTGATATAGCTGTCTCCTGAGAGGCTCTGATAGTACCTGACTCATACAAAAGTGGAGGCTCAGATCCATGCATTGGACTGAGCACAGGGTCCCCAATGAAGGAGCTAGACCAACCGTCCATATCTATTCCTGTGTTCTTCCTGTCTATTTCCCTCTGTGTTCTTCCATTCTGGCTATGATCTTACACAATGCTAGTGATGCTTCTGTGCTCCAGGTGTAGAACCTTCTCTGCTCAATTTCATTCTTTTTATAATTACTGTTTTATTTTTAATCTTCACTATGAAGTTTTCCATCTTTTGACCATGTCCTGACACACATAAATGCCTTTGCTTTCCAATTAAAACAAACAGTACAAAGATACCTTTCATTATTCTTAGTCATTGTATTTACTTCTTTTCTTTTCACTCTATTGACCATCTTTAAATGATCCTCTCACCCACAACATTCTTCAGTGCAGTTCTTGTCAAAGTCATCTAGGCCTGGCCTTCAGATTGATGAGTCAAAGGCCACTTCTCAGTTTTCACTGGACATAGGCATTAGAATCTCTTATATGGTTGGTATCTTGCTCTTTCATGGATGTCTTCTTTACTCTGCTCCCAAGAAACTATTCTTTTTGGTTTGTAGGCCTTTTTCACTGCATAATCATTTTTATTGTTCCTTCTCTGGATAGTCCCATCCTCCCTGTCTGAAAGTATTGGAGTGCTCCAGGCTTGAGCCAAAGGCATTTGTTTTCATCTATGATCATATTTCTAGTTGAACTTAGGATATTTTCATACTATTTAATCTTAGTACTGCAGTGACAACTCCAACAACTCCAACCTCTGAACCTGGTTTCCATACAATTTTACACACCTAGTCCTGTCCACATTCCCAAAGTTGGATTCCTAATGGATAGCTTTACTTAGCAGATATGAATCCAAACTTTTGACTACTTTCCCCTCAACACATGACTTATTTCTCTCAAGACCGTCTAAGACAGTCAGCAGCAGCTGCAATCTACTAATTATTCACTCTGCAAATATTGGAGGTAATTTTGACACTCCTTTTTCCTATGGAACATACCCAGTTCTTCAGCATATCCTGACTTGTAGGTACATATTCTGAATTGAATCCATTTTCTCACTGGCACTGCTTTGATGCTGTGTTAGGCCATCTCTGTATCGCAAGACTGGCTTTGTAATAAACTTTTCCCTTCATTGCTGTGCTACTGCAGACTGACGTACACAACTATCAGAACGTACCCCTTTCACTCACTCAGAATGCTTCCCATAGGATTCTATCTCCCCTAATTACGATTTAAATGGAACAGTATTAGCTGTTCAGTGCCGCATAGAATCTCTCTGTACCCTTTCTGGCTCTTCTCCTTAGTCTGCTGCCCATTCTACTCCAGTCATCCCCTCTTTCTTCTTCCCAGTTCCTCTTCTTATTTCTAGAAGCACCTATTTCAATTTCTATTTTGCTTTTTTTTTTAACCTGGCCTACCTTCCTACTCTAATTTTAGTTCTTAGTAACCAAAGCCCCAACCCCCACCAATGCTCTTTACCGTACAGGCCATTCCACTTTTATAGTTTGCTTTATTTCTCAACAATATAGCAATGTTTACATTTCTTAATTTTCTTGTCCCATGTCTCCGTTCTCTTGTACCTATGTATAAAATGTATAAAATTCACAGGGGTAAGGTGTGGATTTACTTTAATTTAATTCAAAGACTTCGAGACTATAATTCTAAATACCTTGAGTTGTATAGCAGTCAGTAAATATCAACTGACAAGGTGGCCTTTAAGACACATACACGCTTCTATCCGTAAACCCTGAGCCCACCTGCAAACATGAAATTCTCTGTATATGACCAGTCTGTGTAGATGACTAATGTCAGACTCAGCTCAAACTCTGAGTGAGCAGAAAAATAATAGTGAACCAAAGCTATGTACAGCCTGATAACTGTCTATGAATAAACAGCAAGACAGAAGATGGGCTAGCTTGAAACGTTTTTGTGTTATTAGGCCAAATTCCCACTTCCATAAAGGGAGAATGCATGGATGGTAAGCAAATGAAAACCTCTAAAATGATAAGGGCAGCACGGAGTTTTAATTTTATCTGATGGAATCCTCACTGGCTTATTCTTGAATAGGGAAAGAGTATTAGGCTTGAATCATTTCAGGCACTTAAAAATGTATTCTAATTCTGGATTTGTTGAGTGTTGAGAGACTAGGTACCTAGTCACCTTCTCTAAAGGCAAATATGGAACATGTAACTCGACAAACAAAACTTTGCTCAAGGGAGCCTCAGGAAAAAGTGTAAAAACAGGAACTACCTTTAAAAAAGAGGGATATTTATATACATTTTATGTGCCTCTGAAGTGACACTAGGGTCATCAGATGAATCAAAAATACATAATGAATACAGAAGAAAGGCCCAAGATTAAAGCTATGCCAGATATGTGCCTTTTTGTTTTATCAAATGGACACCATAATTGACATATATAGATTTGAGAATCAGCTTTTATAAGGGTGAAGGGTTCTGAATGTTGGCACACAAAATCTTTCAAGGAAGATAGAAAAATTGTCTACACCCAATTTTCTATATAAAATAGAATAAATTATAAATCTATGTAAAATAGATTAAATGTTTTTTTTTGCTTGTTTTCTATTTTGTCAACAGAGATTTGTGTCATTGAAAAAGATGGAACCTCAATTAAGAGCATCCCTCCATCAGATCGTTGTGTAGGCAAGTCTGTGGTGGGTATTTTTAAGTTAATGATTGATATAGAAGGGCCCAATCAGTGACTGGGGATATCCTTAGTCATGTGGTCCTGGGAGATGTAAGCAAGGTAGCTGAAAGTTAGTCTAGAGAGCAAGGGAGTAAGCAGCACTTCTCCATGGTCTCTACTTCAGTTTCTGCCTCCAGGTTTCTGTCTTGACTTCTCTCATGATGGATTATGTTGTGAAAGTATTAGCCAAATAAACTCTTTTCTTCCCAAGTTGCTTTTGTTCATTTATCACAGGAAAAGAAAGTAGACTAGGACAGAAATAGAGGTTTACATATACTGTTGATTTTAAAGTCTGTACATTCATAAACAATAATTCGCCAAAGGGTTTGCATCAACCAATGTTGTGCATGCCACAGGCAAATATATATTTGACAAACAGTATTTATTTATATTTAACATCACATTCTACTTTGACACCTTTGCAGCCACGTGTTCTCTGTGACTCATAGCTTTGCTTGTTTGATACTCTGCATGCAAAGCTATGTGGTCTTCCTAACTATGAGTTAGTCAGCCTTTCTCTGCCTCGTTGTCTGTCTCTCTGCCTCTCTCTCTGTTTAGAGCTTGGAGGTTAATATAAACCTTGTAATTTTAAAAAGGATGATAAAATCCTACATTCAATGAATAATTGAAGATGCTGTAGCATCTTCAAATTTAATGTAAATTGTCCAAATTATTCATTTTACTATGAAGAACCAGAACAAATAGATGTTCCTGAGTATTCAGTATAACATATAGCATAAGGAGAAAACCAAGATGAAAATACAGTCTTGAAGAAGTTGAAGTTTTAAACACATGCGTGTGGGTCTTTCACTGCTTACCTTCAGAGAACAGCAGGCACAATCCTCTCAGAACTGCAGCAGCATCGTGGATTTGTGATTGCAAGGGTTAGCACGATGCGTATGCTACAAATCTGGACTTTTCCAACACTATGGTTTTCGGTGTTCTTGCTGCTAGGAATGTAGACACCAATCTACCCTTTGTCGAGCTGACATTACAATCTAGCATCAGTAGAGGTAGTTTTTTTTTTTTTAAACCTTATTTGTATGGAATGTATAATCCTTTCCTTTCTTGAAAAAATGTCTTTCTACATCATAATTCAGATGCCACTGGTTTTGCTTAGGCTTGAGAAAGCCGTGTTTTGTGAGTCTTATTGTGTGATTTTTTTAGAAATCTTGGGTCAGTTTTCAAGTCAAGAAGTGACTTGAATATTTACAAAGAATAAAATATATAAATGATCCAGTCTCAGACTCATCTTTATCACTAATGGTAAAATATCTTACACGTTTTTTGGAAAGGTTATTTTTATTAGCTAACAGGTATACATTTGTGATGCTATGCAAAAAATTTAAGACTCAGTTGTATAAAGCCAAAGGTTGTTGCCTTATCATTGTGGAGTCCACTAAGCTGTCACACAATGTTATCTACTAAAACTTGTACATTTTTGCTGA
>JADRCD010114563.1:0-27685 GCA_019843815.1 Montemys delectorum
AAAAAAAAAAAAAAAAAAAAAAAAAGTTACTTGTTAATATGTGTATATGTTTGGTTGTATGTAGACTTGTGCATCACACACATTCTTGGTGCCTGTGACGGCCAGACGAGGGCATCTGAATTGGAGTTAAAGTCAGTTGTGAGCAGCCATATGGATGGCCAGAACTGAAGAGAGGTCCTCCCGTGTAAGAGCAAGTACTCTATCTAAACTACTGAGCCTTCTCTCAAGCCACCAGATCTTACTCTTTACCAACACAATCCTCCTTGTAGCTGAAGTCCAGAACACTTAAAACATTCTCCACAATTTCATATATAAAGACTTACTGTGTAGCACTGGCTGACCTGGAACTAGCTATGCCTGGCTTCTGCCATTGAGTATACACCATCACCTGGGGTTATAATTCTCTCATCTTTCCAAGCATATAAACAAATGCCTACTCTAAGAAATTGTTTTGTAACAGGCCCCGGACCTTAGCACAACTCACTCCATGATGGAAGTACACTTCAGGCTGTAAAGCTCAGTGTGTAGACAGTACCACCTGCCAAAAGCCTGAAAACAGACCTAATCCACCAGCGTCTGAGTTCTGAGAAAGTCTCTAAATTACGAACCTTGCTTTTTGGCTTCTGAAGTTCTGCCTCTGGCTAGCTGTTTTTGTTAAGTGAAGCATGCCAATCCAGAACATGGCTTTGTGCTTAACAGCTCACCTTGAGGAAGGCTCAAGGCCTTTCTTGTGTGGGATCCTAAACAACCAGTGTGGTCAGCAGCCAGCTACTAAAGGCTTTTTATCGGCTCAAACCTATGCCTGAGCAGTCTTCCCCGGTGAACACTCCACAACATTCTCAGGTTGTCTGGGTTTTGATACTGATTTAATCCTCCCCGCTGGCAAAGCTGAGTCTGCATATTTTATTATCAACCACCTAGGGAAGTGGGCTAGTGCGGAAGAGGCATATTGCAGTAGGTACTTGCAGTGAGTGCTATCAGAGCCAGTTACTATTCTTTAATGTCTATGGGTGTTTCATTTGGATGTGCCCGGTGCCCACAGAAACCAGAAGAGGGTACTGGATACCCTGGAGCTGGAGTTAACCAAGAGTTTGTTTTATTTTTGTTTTTTGTTTGTTTTTCTGAGACAGGGTTTCTCTGTGTAGCCCTGGCTGTCCTGGAACTCACTCTGTAGACCAGGCTGGCCTTGAACTCAGAAATTCCAAGTGCTGGGATCACAGGTGTGCGCCATCACTGCTCAGCTTTTTTTTTTTTTTTTTTTTAAGATTTATTTATTATTACATGTAAGTACACTGAAGTTGTCTTCAGACACACCAGAAGAGGGCATCAGAGCTCATTATGGATGGTTGTGAGCCACCATGTGGTTGCTGGGATTTGAACTCAGGACCTTCAGAAGAGCAGTCAGTGCAGAGCAGTCAGTGCTCTTACCCGCTGAGCTATCTCTCCAGCCCTTTACTAAGGGTTTTGAGTGTCATGTGGGCTCAGGAAATAGAACCTGTGTCCTCTAGTAGAGCAGCCAGTGGTCTCCCCACAGAGCCATCTTTCCAGTCCCATCTGAATTAATTTTAAATTGCCCAAGTTAGGAATCAGAACAAATAGATGAAATGACTAATTGTTTAAGATCTTTTTTAGATTTATTAACTTTGAATGGTATGAGTGTTCTGCCTGCCTATATGTATATCACATGAATGCCTGGTGCCCGTGGAGGAGTCATTGGATTTCCCAAAACTGGAATTAAAATTGTGAGTCACCATGTGGGTCCTGAGAACTGAACCCAGGTCCTCTGCTAGCGTAACAAGTGCTCTTAAGTACTGAGCCATCTCTCCAGTCCCCTGGTAAATAAATTAGTTACAAGATTGTGTTTAGGGGTTGTCTGAGTATTTTGTTTTAGGTTTAAGCAATTTGAACCGCATAAATTTCTCTTTTTGAGACAGGGTCTATATAGCCTTGTGTTCTGGAACTTACTTTGTAGATCAGAGTATCTTCTAAACTCACAGGGACCACCTGCCTCCACCACCCAAGTACTGGGACTAAAGGCATGAACCACCATAACCCATCCCTAAATTCTTAGAGCTAGTGCATCACAGTGGGGGCACCTCCCATCAACAAAGGGACAGGCCAACTGACTTGAACATTAACTTTTTTTTTTTTTTAAGACTTATTTTATTTTGTCTTATTTTATGTGTATGAGTACACTGTAGCTGTACAGATGGCTGTGAGCCATCATGTGTCACTGCTGCGAATTGAACTCAGGACATTCTGCCTGCCCTGCTTGCTCAGGCATAATTCATTGCAGCTGTCTTCAGAGGCACAAGAGGGCATCCGATCTCATTATGGGTGATTGTGAGCCACCATGTGGTTGCTCGGATCCGAACTCAAGACCTTCAGAAGAGCAGTCAGTGCTCTTACCCGCTGAGCCATCTTGCCAGCCCTCTGAACTTTTTTTTTTTTTTTTTGGTTTTTCGAGACAGGGTTTCTCTGTATAGCCCTTGCTGTCCTGGAACTCACTCTGTAGACCAGGCTGGCCTCCAACTCAGAAATCCACCTGCCTCTGCCTCCCAACATTAACTTTTTCTTTTCTTTTTTTCTGTTTTTTTTGAGACAGGATTTCTCTGTGTATCCCTGGCTGCCCTGGAACTCACTCTGTAGACCAAGCTGGCCTCAACCTTAGAAATCTGCCTGCCTCTGCGTTCCAAGTGCTGGGATTAAAGGTATGCGCCACCAGTATCTGACTTTAAAAAGTTATTTTTAAAGTTATGCCTATGTAGTAGACGTGTGTATATGAACGCAGGTGCCCATGCAATGGAAGCCATCAGATTCACTGGAGCTGCAGTTGCAGGTGGTTGTGTGCTGCTCTTCCTGGATGCTTGGAACCGACCTCCATTCCTTTGCAAAAGTACCAGGTACTCTCTACAGCTCCACAGACTGAATTTTAACAGAATGACATAACAGATTCTTACTGAATGCTATAGTTTATCTGATCCTGGATGTCAGAAGCTTTATTAGAATACTTTGTCCCATCAAAGGCCTTAAAGTATAAGATGGACAGTCCTTCCATAGCCTCAGGCATTCAAATACTAGATTCCAGTTGAAGATGCTGTTTTGGGAAGCTAAAACTGTGGTCTTGTTGAAGGAGTTTGTCAGTAGGGCAGCCTTTGAGGGGAGAGCTGTTTGCCCTGTCCGCACACTTGCTTGCTGCCATGCTGCTGATGGACTCACCGCTCTGGAACTGTAAGCACAGATGGGCACTTTCTTCTCTAAGTTACCTGGGTCATATTGTTTTATCACAGCAGTAGAGAAGGAATGCAGGTCAAAAGTTATACTTTAACCAGGTCCCGAATGTCTGCCACGCCCAATCTGTTACACCCCTTTCATTCCTTCATGAGTTGAACTTAAGATAGCACCACGTGGTTATACCAAGGACTAGAATATTTCATTATTCACTGCTCAGAATACTAGTTTAGGAGCTAACACAAAACCCATATAATTCTAGTATTATTTCTCTCTTTTTTTTTGGTTTTTCGAGACAGGGTTTCTGTGTGTATCCCTGGATGTCTTGGAACTCACTCTGTAGACCAGGCTGGCCTGGAACTCAGAAATCCACCTGCCTCTGCCTCCCAAGTGCCGAGATTAAAGGCGTGCGCCACCACTGCCCGGCAATTTCAGTATTATTTCTAAGAATGAGACTTACAGATTTATACTCTGAGCCCAGCTGCAGAGATGGAAGAGATAGAAGGATGGGGAGATGAATAAGGCATCTGCCGTTGTGAGTCACTGTCGAAGGTCCCCACATCCTCCCAGACATCCATGCCAGCAGGTGACACTTGAAGCTTTTCTCTTACCGGGCTAACAGCAGAAATCAGCATAGTAGTGATGTTAGATTCCTCTTGACAATCCAACTTGAAACTCAAAAATCATTTTTTTACACTAACTTCTTTAGCTTATAAGGAAATAATACAATGATAGAAATAAGCCTTTTATAACTATTCTCTTTTAGTTGTTGTTATTTTTCGAAACAGGGTTTCTCTGTGTAGCCCTGGCTATCCTGGAAATCACTCTGTAGACCAGGCTGGCCTTGAACTCAGAAATCCGCCTGCCTCTGCCTCCCAAGTGCTAGGATTAAAGGGGTTTGTCCCCCCACCCCTCAACTGGACTATGGAAAAGCACAGACACAGAAATATACACAGGCTGTATGTATGTGGTTAACTAAGTTTAATTCAACCATTATACCCAGTTCTGCCTTATAAAAAATAACAAAATGTTCCTATCAAAATTGCACTATGATGTAAGGACAGGTTTCTTGCTCTGACACAGCAAGAGAAAAATGTTGGCACCAAATACACTTAAAAAAAGTTTTAAGGCTTAATGTAGGTGACAATTGTATACCACTGGATTTAGCTGGGCACAAATTTGCAATTTATACTCTAAGCCCAGCTGCAGAGATGGAAGAGATAGAAGGATGGGGAGATGAATAAGGCATCTGCCGCTGTGGGTCACTGTCGAAGGTCCTCACATCCTCCCAGACATCCAGGCCAGCAGGTGACACTTGAAGCTTTTCTCTTACCGGGCTAACAGCAGAAATCAGCATAGTAGTGATGTTAGATTCCTCTTGACAATCCAACTTGAAACTCAAAAATCATTTTCTACTTAAGAGAACAGTTATAAGCTGGGCAGTGGTGGTGCACGCCTTTAATCCCAGCACTTGGGAGGCAGAGGCAGGCGGATTTCTGAGTTCGAGGCCAGCCTGGACTATAGAGTGAGTTCCAGGACAGCCAGGACTACACAGAGAAACCCTGTCTTGAAAAACAAACAAACAAACAAACAAAAACCAACAACAAACAAACAAAAAAGAGAGCAGTTATTAAAGACTTATTTCTATCATTGTATTATTTCCTTATAAGCTAAAGAAGTTAGTGTCTGGGCTAAATAAAGCAAACATCATTTATACGACATTTTCTTAAATGGAAAAAAATTCTCTGAATTCGAAAAGACATCCTCATGATGACTGGACCACAAACCATCTGAGTTGTTATAGAATTACATACATGTAAGACATGTTACTTGGCTTCAGGATACAGGGCAGCTTAAGAGGGAAACTCTTTGGTTGACAAAGCCACCATCAGACCCCTAAACAGACCAGGTAGGAAGCAGAGCTCAGCAGGTGGCTTCTGCAGACACCTGTAAGTCAGTGTGTGAGTGCAGGATTGCAACCTTTCCAAAAGGTACTGAGGGCATTTCTGGCACCTGCTATGAAGCTCTCTCTAGGCACTAGAAGCAAGAGTAGCACCACTTAGAAGCCCTTTTCACAGGTACACACCAGAGGGGAACAAGGGACACCTCAAGGGCTGAATAGGAGGGACATCTGACTGAGATGAAGTGACATTGAGTGTGGAGCCCAGTACCTCTGCTGTCAAATGACAGTTGTGACCTTACTGCCAAAACACAGTATCCTGGCCTACAGAGTACTGTGGCCTACGGAGCAAGGTCAAGACGTCTAAAGCTTTCTAGAGGCAGCTCGGGCAGCTCTTGTGCTTTAGTGTACAGCGTAGCACTTTCTTGTGTTGCTGACACTAACTACACCTTTCCATACATTGGTAAAGAAGCCAACCTAACGTCCTTCAGCAGGCTGTCCTCCCAACTACAGGAACAAAGCAAGACAGGAGAACAGGAATCTACCCAGGAATACCTGGACACAGATGGCCCTGCAGAAGCCAGAGACCTTACATATAGGAAGAACCATGAACAGGGAGAACCCCTCCCAGGTGCAGAACTAAGGCCTATGCTTAAGGCTGATGAGATAAACAAAAGGAACAATCCTCATGCAAATCTGGCATGTCAGGAACCAAGCCAACTGTAGAGGAAGACAGGACGCTACCTCAGACCTGGCCACGGTTTTAGGTGCAGGTATGGGACAACTCAGAAGATCGGTGTATAAAAAAAACCTTCCACCCAGGACAGGACTGAGAATAACGGCTTGCTTTCCGGTTGACTGCTACCAAAAAGAGCAATCATAGTTCAATACTACAGAATGAAATAATGGTTGGGGGGAGGGGAGACATTAGGGTTCTGAGGTATCTCAGAGGGGGAAGCATTTAGTGATAGGCATTTTTTTCCTGAAAGTCTTAATGTAGACTCAGCTCTGTCTTTTTAAGAGTTTCTGTTTATGTGTCTCCTCCATCCCACAGTGAGGGTAGTTTGGGTTCTTTTTCAACCACAGCATACTTAGATGCCCACCAGCCAGCAGACTGCTGACACAAGAATGAGAAAGACCCTGGCAATCCTTCTATGAATGAGCCCCAGCTCTTCTGCCTTCCTCACAATTTTACAGATGTTTCACAGAGAGCAACTAGAGAGGAGGAACCAGAGCACCCCAGTTTGTCCCCACAATGTATGTCTTGGCAGTCTAGAAGGCACAGTCCTCTGCGCAGCTCTTCCAATGACAGGGTCTATGAGCAGCCAACCCCCTCCCACCCCAACTCAAACACTAACATTCAATACGCTATCTCTGTCTGATCTAGTTACAGGCAGAGCAGGAGCCCCTCAATAGAAGGAGATGCTGGATTTGCCTCCTGGTGGGTTCAGGACTTTGTTGTGGGAGCGAGGTCGCGGCCCCAGTCTGGGCTCATGACTGTCAACTGTAGGTGCTGGCTCCGGTATCTTGGCATGTTCTGCTTCTTTTGAGCTTCCTTTCTCGCCCTGCTCTCCTCTGGGTGTGGAGTTTGTTGTAGCTGTAGGATAAAAATCAATAAAAGTCCATGAAAGGCAGTATGTAGTCGACCACTCTATGAAGCAAGCTGCACTAACGGAAAGGTAGCATCATGGCATAGCTAGTAAGTTCTGAAGTCCGTAGCTCTCGAATGGTCTCGAGCTCGTGAAGTGCTGTGGATAGTGGTTCTCAGCCTGTGTCCAAATCCCTGTGATGTTTTGTATATGCTCAGCCCAGGGAGTGGCACTATTAGAAGGTGTGTCACTGTGGGTGTGGGCTTTAAGACTCTTATCCTAGCTGCCTGGAAGCCAGTCTTCTCCTAGCAGCCTTCAGATGAAGATGTATAACTCTCAGCCCCTCCTGCATCATTCCTGCCTGGATGCTGCCATGTTTCTGCCTTGATGATAATGGACTGAACCTCTAAACCTGTAAGCCAGCTCAATTAAATGTTGTCCTTATAAGAGTTGCCTTGGGCTGGGCAGTGGTGGCACACGCCTTTAATCCCAGCACTTAGGAGGCAGAGGCAGGCGGATTTCTGTGTTCGAGGCCAGCCAGGTCTACAGAGTAAAACCTTGTCTCGAAAAACCAAAATAAAAAAAAGGAATTGTCTTGGTGTCTGCTTACAGCAGTAAAACCAAAACACTCCTGGAGAGGGAAGTGTCAAATCACCCTTCCACGGGGTCACCTAAGACCATCAGGAAACAAAGACATTTACATTACGATTCACGATAGTAGCAAAATCAGATTTATGAAGCAGCAATGAAAGTAATTTTATGGTTGGGGGTCACCACAAGGAACTGTACTTAAAGAGCCCCAGCGTTAGGAAGGCTGAGAAATCCTCTTCTAGAAGAAAAGTAAACCTAGCAGTATGAGTAGCAAGGCCTGTGCTCACGTCCTTTCGGTTCAACACCAAACCATCAGAGCCACCCTCCTATGCTTGTTTTGAAGGCAGAGCAATCTACAAAGTGCACGAGCTATTATTACTCTGGGATACAGAAGGGGCAGGAAATAAGCTTACCTTTCAGGTCAGACTTAGAGTCTTCACCTTCACACAGCAAAACATGATCCTGCAGCAAGACAAGCCACCAGGTTAGTGCTCATTCAGGTAGACAATGAAAATTTAGGGATGAATGGCTGGTTCATTTTATTTTATTTTTTGGTTTTTCGAGACAGGGTTTCTCTATATAGCCCTGGCCGTCCTCAAACTCAGAAATCCGGCTGGTTTATTTTTAATTGTGTCCCCTTGGCCATCTAAGGCTTACCAGGCCACATCCTCAGCCTTATTTCTACTTTCTGAGTCGGGGTCTCATTGAATTTTCCAAAGTCTGGGATTGAACTCATTCTGCAGGCAGGCGGGCACTGAGCCTCAGCTTCATCCTAAACAGGTGGAGTCATAGACCCACTATAGAGTCTGCTTTATTTTTAACCTTTAAAATGTTTATGGCAGGCTGGAGATGGCTTAGTGGTTAAAGCTCTTGCTGTTCTTCCATAGGACCAGAGCCCAGTTCCTAGACACAGTTGTCTGTAACTCCTGCTCCAAGGGAATATGCTGCCTCTGAGTGTATCTGCACTCATCTGCATATACACATATGCTGACATACTTACACACAACTAAAAATAATACGGTTTTACAATAAACAAATTAGTAGGCTAGTAAATAAACTGCTTAATAACAAAGTGCTTTTCTAGCATGCAAGAGCCTCTGTGCATTTGATCCCTGGCACTGCAAAATAGAGACATATGACTGAGCTCATGTAACTCGCTGGACTGCAACAGTGATGTTAGCTCACTGCTAGCCTCTCAAAGTCCCAGTTATTTTATTTTTTCATAAATAGCTTAAGGCATAGCTTTTTAAAAAGTAGCCATAACAGGCTCCAAATTATAAAAATTATTTCCTAAAAATCCCAGTAGCATGTTTCATAGCTTCATCTACACTGTAGTACATCAGAATGTCTTGTTTTAACAGCACAGCATTTTAATGTGTGACTCCAAGCAGACAAATGAACCAACCAAATAATTTGGCCACAAAATCAAATGTTGCACTATCAAACAAGAAGCTCTGATACATATTGCAGTATGTATGTATACAAGCAACTTTTCTCATAAAAAAGTATAAGGCTGAGATGTGGCTCAGTGGCCAGAGCACATGCCTAGAATGCACAAGGCCCTAAGTCCATATGTCCCTAGAATAGCAAAAAAAAAAAAAAAAAAAAAAAAAAAAAAGAATCAATAAATCGATAATAAAAAATACTTAGTTCCATCAATAGTGGCTCACTGCTGCAATCTCAGCAGGATGCCAAAAGTTTGAAGTCAGCCTGGGCTATTAAGAAGACAACCTGTTTCTGTTTTGAGACAGAGTCTCACCATGTACATCAGACCTTGAACTCAGAGACCTGCCTGCCTTTTCCTCTCAAATAAATGCTGGGTGGGATTAAAGGTGTGTTTATGCTGACAAGAGAGAACTTGCCTTTAAAAACATGTGGTTTTTACCAGGCAGTGGTGGCACACACCTTCAAACCCAGCACTTGGGAGACATAGGCAGGTGGATTTCTGAGTTTGAGGCCAGCCTGGTCTACAGAGTGAGTTCCAGGATAGCCAGGGCTACACAGAAAACATGTGGTTTTGAGCCTACTTGTTTGACTTTTGGGAGAAGCTGACCTGATATGGTCTCTGATGGACTTCTACTAGGAAGCTGTAACTATTGGCTGGCTCTTTGTTCTGTTAGCACATAGTATTATCCAAGTCTATTCCCTCATGGCCAGGTTACAAATGCTGATACCCTGTTATTACTCCTACATTGCTTCAAAGCTGGGATATTTCTTCCCCAGCCATGACTGACTATGCCTCTCAGCTAGCCTCCAAGTCACTATTCTGCTGCACCATCCTCCAAAGCGGCTTCCGTACAGGTAAACTGCATTGTGGTCAACTCTAGAGAGCACCTATTTTTATTGGAGTCAGTGGGGTTGGGGGTGCTGTCAAGATGTGCATGCTGAGCCGGAGGAGTTTTTGAGACTGTTCTCTCCTTCTATCTTGTGGGTCCCAGGAATCGATCTCAGCCTTAGGCTTGGGCAGGAGGCAGCTTCACAAGTGGGCTCATCTTGCTGGTATCCTATAGTACTTTTCTTTAGTAGGTGGTCTCTCTATACCTCATGCAGGAAATGCTGATTAAACAGGTTTGTTGTTGTTGCTGTTTTGGTGTATGTGTGTGTGTGTGTTCAGACAGGGTCTTCCTAAGTGGCCCTAATTATCCTGGAACTCACAGAGATCCACCTGCCTCAGTCTCCTGAAGTGGTGGGATTGAATTAGAGACATATGCCACCATGCCCAGCTTAGATAAACACTTCTCTTTTCCTTGCAATAAATTTAATGAATTGTTTTTCTGGCATTCTCTAAAGGTCAAAAATTATTTTTTGAACCAATAAATGCAAAATAGTTGGTGAATTTTAATCCACTGCAATTACATGTTTATCTTAATACATGGGTGCCTTCACTGGATCAGAGACCTCAAACCCATAATCCTCAAAGATAACTAACACAAGCTCAGCCCCGTGGAGTAAGACTCATCAAAAGCCACCATCTTGGGGGCTAGAGAGATGGCTCAGTGGTTAAGAGCACTGACTGCTCTTCCAGAGGTCCTGAGTTCAATTCCCAGCAACCATCTGTAATGGGGATCTGATGCCCTCTTCTGGTGTGTCTGAATACAGCAACTGTGTACTCACATGAAATAAATAAATAAATCTTAAAAAAAAAAAAAAAAAAAAAGAAGAGCCACCATCTT
This sequence comes from Montemys delectorum, assembly GCA_019843815.1. Lineage (NCBI taxonomy): Eukaryota > Metazoa > Chordata > Mammalia > Rodentia > Muridae > Montemys > Montemys delectorum. Next base: position 10,485 of record JADRCD010114563.1, read on the forward strand.
GGGCTGGGGAGGTAGCTGGGGTAGAGTGGTGGTCTAGAGTGACAAAGTGTAGGAGGTTGGTCCGATGCTGCTAAATACTGGCCCCCTAAGTTCTGGTCACCACTGCCCTGGAAGACCCTTCATACACCAAATGATGCTAGGTAATCTTGCTGGCAGGTTTTCAGTTACTTGGCTGGGGGTTGCAGGTAAAGAGAAAGGGTAGAGAAAAGAGAAGAGACCAAAGGAGGAGGGAACGGCCCTGAGAAGAAGTGGGCCACGAGCACACGGGCAGGACAAACAGTAAGTAACAAGTTAAAATAGCTCCAAAACCTGTCCAATTTAGGTTTAGAACTAGTAAATAAAATACCTGGATTGTGTGTCTTTTTTATGGGCAAGTTAAAATGTGCAATTCCAGTTACACAAAGTCCAGGTTAAATCTCCAGCACTATATAAAAAACAGACCCATCACCTTTCCTTTCACAAACTCACCACGGGCCAAACCCTTACACTATATGCTTAGTCACGAGCCCTCAGGTTCACAGAGTAGAGTAGCACAGACAGGCCTTGGCAGCTGCTGTGTAGAGGTGAACACAAGTCCTTTCTCCTGGTCTCCAGTCATAAGGCTGAAATGTTTCCTGGGGACCCCAACCAATGAATGACCACACTCAGGAAAAGCAACATGGTCTTTCTGTCTCTTCCTAATAGTATGTCACACTTGTTTTTGCAACTTTTTGAAAAGTGAACTTGACACAATTTTTATTTTTCTCTCCTGTCTGGCTATATGAATGTAGTCCATACCTTGGGCTTGTTTGGGTGTGCCAGAGGTGCAGTGGCAGTGACTGGGGACCCAAATATGTTACTGGTCTTCCCACCGGGTGGATTCAAACGTTGTCGAGTTTGCACAGGAGTTGATTCATCAAAGATCCCACTTCCTTTGCCTCCTGCAGGAACAATCACAGAAGAGTGATCAGAGTTCCCATCTGATGCTACACCATCACTGTCACTCTGAGAGACGGCCTTTCACAGAGGACTTCATGCCTTCCTAAGTTCCAGGGCAACAGAGTGGGACAATTACTCCAAGTCCCTGAAGCCTTCCACCCCAGCCAATCCCTAATCTGGTCTGCTACAGTGTTCTCGTGTATGGCCTGGGCCTGGATTCTAAAAGGAAAAAGAATAAAACATCACCTTTCCCCAGAGCTCCCTTATGCTGAACATGCAAGTGCTCTGTGCTGGCCACTGTGTCTTCTGTTAATTAGGCCTATACAGAGAAACACTGTCTTCCAGGAAGAGAACAGCCTTTACCATGACCAGAGCAGCTGTGGTGCCTGTGAGACACTCACTCAAGATTCCAGCCACTCCTCTCCACCTCCTGCGGCCAGCTCTACAGAATCCTGACCCAGGTAGACACACATGGCCTCAGGAAAAGGTAGACTAGACCAGACATGGAAATTAACTCAAGGACAGGAGTTAAATCCACGCTTTCTTTAGGAGGCTGACATCTGTGTGACACATGGCTTTTCAGTGATGCGGTGTGGAGTTTTGCGTGCTCCTCAGTATCCCTTCACTGATGCTCCTATAAACAGCCCCAATGAACTTAGTGGCTTACCAGCTGGACCTAGATGGACTGTTTAGTTGGTTGGCTGCTAATGGGCTAGCTAGGTTGACTAGAGGGTAACTAGAAGTCTGTTTACATCTCCCCAAGAAAAGCCAAACAACACCAGATCACTAAAGGACCAGTCCATTGTTCTTCCATGCTTTTGTGTCCACCTCAAATACCTATTCCTTAGTTCTCATGACCATGTTGTCACCACAGAACTCTCGACAACAATCAGAATGAAAAGTAGGAATGCCAAAGTCTTTTCCAAGGAATCTATTTGGCTAGCTAGCACATCTAACAAAAGGTCCTTCAGGATCCTACTGCTGGAGTAGAACACCTTTCCAGAAGACACTGACTGGCTTGAGGGATCAAGAGTATAGCTGCTGGGATGTATTGAGAATTGTAGTGTCTTTTTTTTTTTTTTTTTTGGTTTTTCGAGACAGGGTTTCTCTTTGTAGCCCTGACTGTCCTGGAACTTACTCTGTAGACCAGGCTGGCCTCAAACTCAGAAATCTGCCTGCCTCTGCCTTCCAAGGGCTGGGATTAAAGGTGCGCGCCACCACTGCCCAGCTGTGTTCTTTTTTTTAAAGTGTATATGAGTACACTATAGTTGTCTTCAGATGTATCAGAAGAAAGCATTAGATCTCATTACAGATGGTTGTGAGTCACCATGCGGTTGCTAGGAATTAAACTCAGGACCTCTGGAAGAGCAGTCAGTGTTCTTAACTGCTGAGCCATCTCTCCAGCCCCAATTGCGGTGTCTTAAAAATCCCAGCTATGTTATGTGAACCTGTTACTACTTTAATCCCAGTGTGGGGTACGGGGCTGCTTCAGATTGTACACAGAAACAGACTATTTGCTTTGTGCGTGCTCTTGGAGGGGCGTGATCCTTGCCAGCTGCAGATAGTTTAATTCTGGGGTCTCTGGAGAGGGACTACATGCCAGAGCCCAGGAAGCGAGAGCCGGGTGGCTCTGAAGAAAGCAAGAAGGGGTGGCAAGATGGCTCAGCAGGTAAGAGCACTGACTGCTCTTCTGAAGGTCCTGAGTTCGGATCCCAGCAACCACATGGTGGCTCACAACCACCCGTAATGAGATCTGACGCCCTCTTCTGGTGCAGCTGAAGACAGCTACAGTGAAATAGGCCGGAGCGGCTGAGTTCAATTCCCAGCAGCCACACCCATGATAGCTCATGGCCATCTGTACAGCTACAGTGTACTCATACACATAAAATAAATAAATCTTAAAAAAAAAAAAAAAAAAAAAGGCGAGAACGGGGGTGGGGGGGCAGGCTCTGAAGAAAGCGAGACTGGGGGGCTCTGAAGAAAGCAGCTGTGTTCCTTTTCCTTCTCACCAGGTCTGAAAACACCCTTCCGACTCATTCTCTGGGTTAGTTGTGTTACTTGGTACAGAACTGGTATCAACCAAGTTCTGGAATGTTCTGCTGCCTATTTTCAACTTCTGCCTCCTGTGGTGGCATTTATAAGCACCTTCCTTCATATTTTCATGAAAGATGTATATACACACTTTGTCTGAGTTAGGGTTTTACTGCTGTGAACAAACACCATGACCAAGGCAACTGTTATAAGGACAACATTTAATTGGGTCTGGTTTACAGGTCCATTATCATCAAGGTGGGCATGGCAGCATCCAGGCAGGCATGGTGCAGGAGGAGCTGAGAGTTCTACATCTTCATCTGAAGGCTGCTAGCAGAACTGACTTCCAGGCAGCTAGGATGAGGGTCTTAAACCCCACACCCACAGTGACACACCTACTCCAACAAGGCCACATCTACTCCAAGAGGACTACACCCTCTAATAGTGTGACTCCCTGGGCCAAGCATTTGTAAACCATCACACTCTCTCCAGGGAAGAACTTTCTTCTACCATCAGATTTTTACTAGAAGAAATGCTCTAGGAAAACAGTATGTGTGAGTTCTATACCTTATAAGTCTGTTGGGAGTTAGCGTAAATAAGCCAACAGTACTCCAAGTAGGGCTTGTAATAATGGAACCAAGCAGGGTACAGAGTGAATATACTGCTCCTGATGCTGACAAGGCTCGTCTCAGCTGTAGCTGCTGGGTTCTCCTCTGCTCTGCTCTAGGAGGATTTTCTTCCTCCTATACTCCCTCTCAGAAAAGGTTGGGAGGATGGCTGAGCACCACAGAACAGAAGGTTCAGACCCTGGAGACTGAGCAGGAGGAGGGAGAAAAGCAGGCTGGGTGAGAAGGCAGGCACATCACCTCCTCAAGGTGAGCTACCTTGGCAGAACTTTTGGTTTCTAGTCCCCACAGCCCCCGAGGGCAGGAGGCAACAAAGTTACTGAAAAACAGCCCTTTGTGTTGAGAGAAAGGGATATTCTAGAGCAGACTGAGCCCCTGGAGGGGTGGTCTAGGGTTACAAGATTACTATTCTTAGCCACAACCCTTAGATATCAAAATGCTTGTTGCTGCCAGGCGGTGGTGGTCCACGCCTTTAGTCCCAGCACTTGGGAGGCAGAGGCAGGCAGATTTCTGAGTTCGAGGCCAGCCTGGTCTACAGAGTGAGTTCCAGGATAGCCAGGGCTATATGGAAAAACCCTGTCTCGAAAAACCACAAAAAAAAAAAAAAAAAAAAAAAAAAAAGTTTGTTGCTTTAATTGTGAATTCGGCCATTTAGAGAAGGGAACAAGCAGTTTCCAGTTACAAAAGTTTTTCTAAAAGAAAGCTGGAGGGGGTGGGGGTAGGGGGTGGGTTGAGGACTGGGTGGTAAAAGCTGCCATTGGTCGAGTGAGCGTGCAGGTCCAAGAGGGACAGACGGGTAATCTTTTGCCCTTAGGAGGCAGCTTTGGAGACCTAGCTTGAAGCTCAGCAGCAGAAAGTACAAGCCCTTTCAGGCAGGAGTCACCAGTTTATAGAAAGAAAGAAAAAAGAAAATCTTTGGCCACTGACTTGAAAAACACTTAGTCCATTGATATCTGTTTATAATTTCTCACCAAACCCAGTAAATTATTGGTATAAATCAGGAAGGGGAAACTGTAGTGAAAATTATGGTGTCTTAAAAATCTCAGTTATGGGATAGGGGCTGCTTCAGATTGCCCAGGGTAACACACTGTTTGCTTTGTGCGTGCTCTGGGAGGGGCGTGATCTTTGCTAGCTGCAGATAGTTTAAATCTGGGACTGTGGAAAGGAAAGAACTGTAAGAGCCCTAAAGGGAGAGGGAGGGAGGGAAGGAGGGAGGAAGGAGACGCCCCCTAAGAAGAGGTGCTCCTGCTGGTTTGTCAAATCGTCCAGAGAAGAGACAAGTTGGAGATATCTTCACAAAAGATAGATTAGAATTGCCCCTGCCCCTAACTAGCAGGAAGTAGTTTACAGAGCTCAAAGCCCCCTTTCCTAAGCTAACCTTCTCTTTCTCCTACCTGGAGCTGGAAGGGACTGGGGTAGAGGTTGAGTAAAATAAGAATCCACTAAAGTAAATACAAAAATGCACCCACACTGGGAGGCTTGTAATTGTGCGTACAAGTGGATTAGGTGAGGCCTATCTTTTTAAGGGAGAAATAAAACTTTTAGGGATATCAAGAACTGCACCTTTGTAAAACTTAGAAAGCTAGGCAACGTGGGGTGAAGGACTCCGTAGCCAGCTCCTGCTTAGTCATTAACTGTGTGACCTTGTAAGCACACTTTGTTTCTACCTTCTGAATTATAAAATGATACCCAAGGTGAATAGAGGAATTAAACTTTTGCCAGGCAGTGGTGGCGCACGCCTTTAATCCCAGCACTTGGGAAGCGGAGGCAGGTGGATTTCTGAGTTCCAGGACAGCCAGGGTTACACAGAGAAACCCTGTCTCAAAAACCAAAAAACAACAACAACAACAACAACAACAACAACAACAACAACAACAACAACAACAGAGCTGGTAAAGAGCAGGTGTATTATGAGCATCCTGGCACAAGCGCCTGGCCTTGGGAGAGACCCTGCCTCCCAGGGTTAGCCACAGAGGCTCACTTCATTATACAAATTCAGCTTGGTTTAAACAGAAAGCAAAACAGCTTGTAACAACCCCACCAAGCTAAGGTAGAGGGACTAAGAAGTGGAGGTGAAACTTTGAAAACCAAACACCAAACCTCAAGAGTTTGGGGCTTGGAGGCTTATGGCTCAGTGGGAGAGTGACCAGCTAGCTAGATACTGAGTTAAACCACAGCCAAAGGGAGGAGGGGGTAACAACTACAAGTTTTTGGTCAGACATTGCTCATTAAAAAAATGTGAAACAGAGCACTGGAAAGTTCTCAGGACATATCATGGAGAGCTGTGGGATAAGCACTGCTCACAACAGCACTGGCTCGCCAGAAACTTCTACCGATCCCTCTCACCCTAGTTACCAAGATTCTCAAATTTATTTTCTTATTTATTTATTTATTTTATTTATATGAGTACACTGTAGCTGTCTTCATACACACCAGAAGAGGGTATCAGATCCCATTGCAGATGATCTCGAGCTACCATGTGGTTGCTAGGAATTGAACACAGGACCTCTGGAAGAGCAGTCTTAAGTGCTCTTAACGGCTGAGCCACCTCTCAAATTGGAAACTTCCCACTTCCCAAGTAAGTCTATCTTGAACAAGAGTTCTGCTTCCGACTCTACAGGAGCACTCATGGCACGCCTGGTAGCTTACTAAGGAAAACTAAGGTCAAAATAAATTTTTAGAAGCCATATTATAAGAGGTTAGGGGTAACTACTGCTCTTGCAAGGGGCTTGGTTTGTTCCCAGAACCCATACAGCAGCTCACAAATGCCTGTAACTCCTATTCCAAGGGATTAGACACCTTCTGGCTTCTGCATACACTTACAATAAATTAAACACTATATTGACAGAATCAAGCACGAACATCATGGATAACCTCTTTCGACTCAATGTGTCAGTATTTTAAATTCATGTACCCAATGATCCAGCAATTATTCTTCAGAAGTTTCTCTCAATGCATATATTCTGGTCAGTTTATTTGCTTTCTTTTTGCCTCTATGTTTCAAATGCTGGGATTTTAAGCATGTGCCCTAGCGTGCAGATTTAGGTCAATTTAGAGCATGGACCCCTAGGAACAGGAAAACTAGATCCAAAGGCCAATGACTAACTAGCTGTGAGGTTCAGTCATGCCAGGAACTTCCCTGGGTTTCAGTTTCTGCTGCTATAAGAGAGGAAACATCTAGGGCTATAGTGAGGATGAAGTGAAAATATATGCAAAGTATGTAAGTACACTAAGCCACCAACAAAGATCAATGTTGTCAGGCAAATAGGGGAATAATTTATAAAGATACATACAAGAAATAAGGAACATGGAAACTAATGAATATGAGACACCAAAGGGCAAGCAATCCCAGCAAACCTTCCATGATCTCACACTACTAAATTATCTCTGCTCTGCCTCTGCACACTTCTCATCAAGCTCCCAACTTTGTAAGTGCTGTAGGACTGATTTCGAAAGGCCGAGCACAGCACCCCAGGGCACCCAAGCCCTCAGGGAACGGACATACCAGAAGTTGTGCCTTTCTCTCCTTAAAGACTGTTTTCAAAGGAGCCCCTAACAGGACAGAAAATAAGCTCCAAAACTTGCTGCAGAAATCTGGTCACTGCAACAAGATGGCTATCACTACATTTATGATCATGCACAGAATGGGCTAGATGACCCCACTGAACATTAAGGTTGCCTTGGGGAATGGGTACAGTAGCACACCATGCTTTCCACTGGCGCAAGCAGGCCTAAAGACAACTCAGTGGAAGGGAAGGCCAAGATGGCTCACAGACACCAAATGCACGACCCTAAGAGGAACCCCAGCCCCCCCCCAACCCAGCTTTTGTGGTTTTTCAAGACAGGGTTTCTCTGTGTAGCCCTGGCTGTCCTAGAATTCAGTATGTAGACCAGGCTGGCCTCAAACTCACGGAGATCTGCCTGGTTCTGCCTCCCTAGTGTGGGGGCTTTAAAGGTGTGCACCACCACTGCTTGCCAAAATCCAGCTTTTGTTCATCTTTATTTCATTAAACAAAAATCTTTACCAATAATTGACAGAAGGCAGAGCGCAGGTCTTAGTCTTTTTCCAGCATATGTACTCCATATGTAGCCCCTCCAGGCTTACAAGGATAGAACAAATCTAGCTTTTAAAAAAATGCATATAGAAGGGGAAAAAAAAGGATATAGACAGAGAAAGGCCCCGAGGATAGTTTATCACCCAAGGTGTTTTGTCACCTTCTTTTTTTTTTTTTGAGCCCAGGTTGGCCCCAAACTCCATAATCTCCTGCACCTCTCGAGGTCTGAGGTAACAAACATCTAACACCAAGACCAATTAAAGACTTCAAAAGCTTTCCCTGCTAACGGTGGGGAACTTTAGAGAACTGCCCCGAGGTGAATGCTCTGGAAGTTCAACCCCCACTGAGATCACACTGAAAAGAGTCTTCCCAGGAAAGGCAAGGCATCTGAGTGCACAATCTGCACGAGAGCTCAGATTAGGGGCTCCGAGACCAGAACCCCTCACCCAGCCAACAGCCTCAGCAAACACTGCTGCGTGGATGGAGCCAGGGAAAGCCTTCTCTCTTTTTAAAGACTGTTGACAACAAAGGACAAGGTGCTATAGAAAGCAGAGTGAGGCATGTGCTCCACGCTCACACAGTCTGGGCTACACAGAGGACTGCCCACAAATAACAAAAGACAAATGAACACCCAGCACCAGCTGCGCATAGCAGCACAGGCCTCTAACCCCAACACTCAAGGCAGAGGCAGGCAGGCAGGCCTCTGTGAGTTCCAGGCTAGCCTGGTCTCCATAGCGAGAACCTTTTCTCAAAACCAAAACAACCCAGAACTATTTCATGTCATTTTGGCATAAGCTATAATCATGAGGGGAGGGAGTGCGACTAGGAAAATGCCTCTTAAGACAGAGCTGCAGGCAAGCCTTTAGGGCATTTTCTTAACATTGTGGGTGGGGCCATCCCTGGGCAGGTGGTCCTTGGTTCTATAAGAAAGCAAGCTGAACAAGCCAGTAAGCAGCACTCCATCATATGATCTCTCCATCAGCTCCTGCCCTGGCCTGAACTCCTGTCCTCACTTCCTTCAGTGACGTGGAAGTGTAAGCCAAAGAAACCCTTTCCTCCCCGACTTGCTTTGGGCACCACAGCAACAGAAGCTTGTCAGACAGATGGTTAAAAAGAACACTAGAATGTAAGGCCAAGGAAGCTGAGGAGTATGAAGTCCACACCTGGAGGATTTGTTCTCTTGGGTATGTTTTTAGGTTCTTCAGTTGGTCCGAAAATATTAGATGCCATCCTATTAGGCTTGCTCGAAGGACTTCTTGCTTCTTCTGGACTTCCAAAATGATCGCTCGATTCTCCTCCCGGGGGCTTCATGGATCTACAAGCAGAGAGTGAACATGAGTCACTGATATCCGACAAACAGATCCCCAGGATTCACTAGGATTGGTGTTGATGGTCTTTTTCCTGTGGTCTAGCACAATAGCCTCATCACAAAGTGTGCTGGTGTAGGCCTGTAAATCCCAGCACTTGGGAGACTGAGGTAGAATTTAGAGTTCAAGGCCAACCTAGGTTTCACAGAAAGACACTGTCTGTCACATTCACAGGGGGAGTAGTAGGGTGAACCACATAAGAAACTTCATTTTTTGAGTCATTATATAAGTAATTCGGATCAAAATTTAGCTTTCATACTTTGCCAATATTGTTTTAGACTTGGATGCGGATAAAACAACGCGATTAAAGAGAGCGGTTCCTTTGCTCTTTTTTCATGCTGTCTTCGGCTTTGCCATGGAGCTCCCATGAAAGCAAATCCCTGCTTCTCACAGTCGTGGTACCAGGGACTCCTCTGTCAGGAATTTAGAGATTCGAATCTGGGGAGTCAAGCCTGACCCAAGTGTAAGGTAAAGGGCTCTCCTTGTGCTTTTCAGAGCCCTTTAGAGGGCACTAGGGTGTAGTCTAGCCCCTAGATCCACTGACTGGGTTTTAATCCAGACTCCTTATGTGTCTTTTAACAAGTTCCATGTTTCTCTTTATCTTGGATTCATCATCCCTGAAGGTGATTCCTGATTTAAAAGACTCGCTGTAGGGATCTACATTGGGATGCCTGGTGTAGCCATTGAAATGCCTAGACTAAAAAGAACTGACAGCATGGTCTTATGCAATGAGCATTCCTATTTAAACTCTGATATTCTACGAGCACAGCTTTTAAACAAACACCCACAAAGAATGTAGTTTCTATGCCTTAGCTACAAACAGTAGTTTCCACCTTAAGTCCCAAACTTTTGGAATTTTGTCTGGCGCTAATGGGAAGTCTAAAAGCGGATTGTTTTTAATACAGCAGCTGAAGATCTATGGCATTACCTCAAAGCTCTGCCCTGATGTCGAGGGCACAGGTATACAACTGCAATATGGTAAAATACTTCATATGCATATTTTCAGACACCTGGTTAGACTTTTTATTTTTATTTTATTTTTTGGTTTTTTTGAGACAGGGTTTCTCTGTGTAGCCCTGGCTGTCCTGGAACTCACTCTGTAGACCAGGCTGGCCTCAAACTCAGAAATCCACCTGCCTCTGCCTCCCAAGTGCTGGGATTAAAGGCATGCGCCACTGCCTGGCAAGATTTATTTATTTATTTATCTATTCATTTATTTTATGTATATGAGTACCCTGTAGTAGTCTTCAGACACAACAGAATTGGGCATTGGATCCCATTATGGATGGTTGTGAGCCACCCTGTGGCTGCTGCGAATTGAACTCAGGACTTCTGGAAGAACAGTTAGTACTCTTAACCGATGAGCCATCTCTCTCTAGCCCCGCTGGTTAGACTTTTTAAATGCCTTTTAGTAAGGCATGCAAGCTAATACCTGTGATTCCACCACTTGGAGGGTGGCGGTAGAAAGATCAGTAGTTCAAAGTTATCCTTAGTCAGGCATGGTCGCGCATGCCTTTAATCCCAGCATCCAGGAGGCAGAGGCAGGGGGATGGGTTACATACTGAGTTCCAGGATAGCCAGGTTACCTACATAAAGAGACTCTGCCTCAAAAACAAAACCCAAAACTATCTTCCACTGTATAGTGAATTCAAAGCCAGGAAAGGCTACCAGAGACCATCTCAAAAATAAAAACAAGACATGTATTTTGAAGAGAGGCCACTTGAAAGTGAATTTTAAACCAGTGAATGGCCTATATTCACCCTTCATCCCTCCCCTTTCTGATATATGGTTGATGAAGTTATGGCTGTTCTGGAACTCTATGTAGAACTGACTAGCCTCCCACCGACAGAAAGTTCTGCTCCCCTCCACCTCTGGCCACAGGGATTAAAGGTGTGTGCACTATATCTAGTTCCATCCTCTTACACTAGACCTAACCATTGAGACTGTATGACCTCAAATAGTTAGAAATATATTTGATAAATAAAGACTGATTGCCACATAAAGGCAAGAGCGGAGGTTAGGACTGACTGAACAGCTACATAAAACATCGCGCAAAGAGTTCGTTAACAACCAAAGTTCCTAAAATGCGTTTATTTCATCCAAAGAGTTAAAAGGCTGTCCATCATTGCAATTTTGGAGAAATGGAGTTCTCAGACAGCCTAAGGCAGGGCAGTCTAAAGTGTGCCAGTCTCAGATGCCAGTCACTGTCTTCTCAGGAGGAGGGGGAAAGAGGATGTGTCAAACCTGCCCCATCAACAGTTACCATTTCTTGAGGGGTCTCAGAAAGGGACAGAAAAGTTCCTTCCAAAAGGTGGGTGGGGTAGTGGTGGGGCTGGGCAGTGGTGGCGCACGCCTTCAATCCCAGCACTTGGGAGGCAGAGGCAGGTGGATTTCTGAGTTCGAGGCCAGCCTGGTCTACGGAGTGAGATCCAGGACAGCCAGGGCTACACAGAGAAACACTGTCTCGAAAAACAAAACAAAACAACAACAAAACAAAACAAAACAAAACAAAAACCAAAAAAAAAAAAAAAAAGAAAGAAAAGAAAAGAAAAGGTGGGTGGGGCAGCTGGGCCCATTAGCCCATTAGAAAGAACTTAACAAGATTTTCGATTATGTAATGCAGCTGATGGGTAAGTTAGGACCACCTGACATCAATGCCCATCTACAAATCTCGGTTCTCACCATCCCTATGCTTCTTCTGGACTGTTAGGTCTACAGTCATTTCTTTTTAAGAAGAGACCTATAATCACTAGAACGGAACTAAATTCAACATAAAGTTGCATGCCAGCATGAGTTAAAAATTCCTACTTCATTTCTTTTCTTTCTTTCTTTCTTTTTTTTTTTTTTTAAAGATTTACTTATTTTATGTGTATGAGTACACCATTCCTCTCTTCAGACACACCAGAAGAGAGCATCAGATCCCATTACAGATGGTTGTGAGCCACCATGTGGCTGCTGGGAATTGAACTCAGGACCTCTGGAAGAGCAGCCAGTGCTCTTAACCACTGAGCCATCTCGACAGCCCCTTCATTTATTTTCTTATTGGGGGTTGGAAAGAGTTGAGTTAGGATTTGCAGTGCTCAAATTCAGTATGTAGCTAGTGACAACCTTGAACTCATACTCCTCTACCCCCATGTCCCGAGTGCTGGGATCACAGGTGTGAATTTTCCTAGCTTTATTTTAATAATCTCATTTTACATTAAGCCACCAGCATCCTGCCCTACTGGGTGTTTGACTCTGGTAGGCCCTCACTCTACACTCTTACAGTCCCAGTTGCTCTGTGGCTATTTAGACACAAAACACTGAGTGACCAAGCGATTTAACAGGACAGCCAGATGTATGTGTCAATGGTATGTGTTCCATGTATGTGACACAACAGAAGCAGGAACCTCAAAACCCAAATTGAGTCTGTTGTGGGAATACAGGAAATAGTTTTTGAAGTTAATATGGGTATTGAAAGTTAGGATTTAGTATTGCTTTGTGTACCTGTCTGAACTTGAACTGGAAAACAAACAGAAGAAAGTAAAGTGGTGCCATACAAAGTTTTGGCAAAGATAACAAGCCGCTTGGGCAAGAGCAGTGTCCACCTCCATCTCAAAGACAATGGAGCAAGCACAAGCTGCATAGCCTACAGCAGCTATGCAAGTCTTAAGGCTGCCCCAGCAGGGTCTCACAAATGGGACTGAGAGTTCAATAGGCCTTTCAATAAATAGGGCCCAGAACAATGGCACAGTGTGGCCTTCTGGAAGCTAGCAGCCATTATCACAATAACACCAATGGAGTGGAAGGTTCTAGGGCGAGATTAGCTAACTCAGATTTTAGGGCCAAATCCATAATTCCAATTACTTTTTCCTTTTGTAGTACCCCTTAAATGTTTCAGTTGAAATACTCAAATTATACGACAAAATATAAGGGATACAGGCAAAAATGAAAAGCCACAGAGTTCAAGAGAACTATGGCACTGGAGAGAAAGAAACTATGGACGGTTGTCAGTGCTCCCAGACCTCCCTGCAATGGTGAGCTTCAGAAAAACTTCTAGGAACTAGTCGGAAGTCTGGGACGAAGCCTTGAGAAATAGACGTGGGGCGCATTCTTCCTGAGTAGTGATTTTTATGGATGAATGACAGCAATACCACAATGCCTTTACAATTCAAATATCGCCAGCACAAGAAAATCCCTCAGCAAGGAGACAAAAGACAGGGTTGGAAGAAGGGAAACCCTTACAGGCTGAGGCAAAATCAAGGTGCGGCTTTGGAGCAATCAGTCAGACTAAATGCTGTCTTCTCCAACCCGGGTAAGTTACCATCCAAAGCACGCTTTCTATCTAATATGGGCCAGACTGAGGCTCCCAATTGCGCATCATCATCCAATTAAGGCAGCTTCCCTTTCCCCCTCACGCCGGTATCAAATGGGGATTTCCTCCTTTTCCTAATATCCTCTCCATGGACGCCTACGCCACAATTAACTTCTGGAGCTCGTAAAGTCATTCGAACACCAGTTTTATTTTATCAGCTCAAAGCAGATCAGACAGAAAGTCCGGACGAAACTGTGCTGGGAAGGTCCCCGGCCAGGGACGACCAGTAAGTCGTGCATCCCACGAACACCTGGTCGTGGCTTGGGTCTGAGAATGCTACTGCCACTCAGCCACATTCAGAGGTCGTCGTGACCAACCAGACTGGACACGGGAAGGACTCGGGAAGGGCTCAGGAAGCCGCAAACTGCTCGGCAGCGCCCAGCTAGCGTCTCTCCTGAGCAAGCGCTTCAGGAGAGCCACGTGTCCTAATCCCGCCGCCCGGTCTCCACTCCGCTTCCTACCCCCAGCCTTCCTGCGAGGCCCCGCGGGAGAGCGCGCTCAGTACCCTCGGGGGAAGCTCCGCGCCACACCCACCGCATCTGTAGGGTCTCCCGCCCGCCAGTGGCTGCGGCTACGCGCCCACCCGGGTCCCAGCACCCAGCACCGGTCCGCGCACCTGGAGCTCGCCTCTGCAGCTTGGCCGTCCGCGCCCTGGAACATGTCGGCCGCCGCCCCGCGCTTCCACCAGCCGCCGCGCGGCAGTTCCCGCTTGGTCCCGCGCAGGTACCCTGACCCGCCCGAGCCCGTTGGACGGCTCCCGCGCCAATCATGCTTCTGCAGCCTATCGTGGAGACACGCCCCACCCCCTTCCTCCCACCCCCAACGAGAGGGAGGCTTGGAGGCCCGCATCGCGCTTACAGCCGATTGGCCGCAGCAGTCGCCTCTCACGGCTTCGGGCGTGGGGATTGGTTCACAGCTCGCCCCACCACCCCGACCAACACGCCTCACCGTGCGAACCCGCATTTACTTGCAGACCTATTTCGGGCGGGACGGTACTAGAAGTTTCGGGGCCAGTGGTAGCTGAAGGATTCTTTGGGGTTGTTCAGGAGGAAGGGTTCGAAGGAGCACACAACATACCCATAGAAGAAGCACCGAATTCTGTAATGACTTCCACCTCTCCGCATTCAGCGGCCACTCAACCGCTGAATCTCTGAGGTCTACCCACCCTCACCTCCCGGGCACCTACAAGCCTTAGGACTCATCTCCCCTACACAGTGCCAGATCTGAATACCCTAAGCGAACTGGCTTCAAAAGCAGGCACAAAAGACAGTTATTAGATGAAGTATTAGTATGTATTTATACACAATAAAAACATTTACAAGCAGAACTGGAAATTTTAGCCGAAGTTTTAACAGCTTTTATTAAATAACCAAAACACCTTTTATTCCCAAAAAAATTGGTAAAGAATAAATAATGTAATTTACAATATGGTACAAAAAATAATCAGGACAGGCATTCTGCTTTATACATACACTGCATATTTATAGTCTATAAAACAAATTCACATCTCAAGCCGGAAACCTCAGATGATATGGCTTAACGATTATCAAAGCAAACAGCACTGAGTCCTGCCTGCTGGGTGCACCCCTCCAGCCAGGGATCTTACTAACTAGCAAGGGTCTGGCTGTCCAGTGCTTCCAAAGCTGGACTGACCTCATCAGGCTAGCCTCTGGGAAAGGTGTACTGTGGGGTTCTTTCCTTTTTGAAAGGTGTTGTTGTTTTTTAATTAAGACAAAGTACAGTATTTCCTCATGAATGCATCTGGGAGATTTGTTTTAAAAGTACATAAAACAATTTCCTTCTAAACTTGTTTTGACCATTTCTAATAATATGGTCTGGTTAAAAATGCTATTAAACCGAATGACACCTTCTGTAAAGAGGCTACCACAAGGAATGAAAAAGAGGAGGGTAGGAGAAAAGGTTGACCAACAAATGAAATGTCCCAAAGTCCCACTCCCTGAGCAAGTACTATGCCCGACAGGATCTATGGACTTCAGCTCACCTGAGCATCTTCTCTAGGACACAATCCATGCCAAGCACCAGAGATACAGTTCCCAATCTTTTAAAAAGATGAATCAACATGTCTAAGAAACATTAGTATTAACAAAAAACTTTCTCAAAGACTGACAGCATGTATGTCACACTAAGTTCCAATGAGGAAAGGAAGCCCGAGTGAACATGAACCATCCAAACCGATGGAAAGGAAGAGAAGGAAGATGTAGAACCTAGGAGCCTTCCTTGCTGTTTTGTTTAAAGTTGTATCCACCGAGTCTCTGCTACAAATGCCACTATTTGTCCTTTAAATATGGCAATGATGAGCAAATGAGTATGGCTGGCTGTTAAAGAAGCAGTGGAAGCCTCTGGAACCCCGTCAGCCTCCTTACAGTAAAGCACCAACCTTGTTTGCTACTCGGCGACAGGGCTGTAGCCTCTGCTCCTCAAGACAAAGTCTCAACTCCTTTTGGATGTCGCAGACCAGTGTGTGCCTCACAGCATGCACAGCCTGATGGGAACCAGCTTCAGAACCCAACTACCTAGTACTGCGTGCTCAGTTACCAGGACCCTACAAGCACCCATGCTTAGTAATGTTGAGGGAGAGTCTACCTGAAACTCAGGAAGAGCAGCTAGCAGTGGCCTAAGCTGAGCCTGGTACAGGCTACAGTTCCAGGATCTACATGCCTTCAGCTAAGTAAGGCATTGCTGAAAGCACACAAACGGGTACAGACACAGGCTACGTTACCACTGTCTCTGGATGGCACCGTAAGCTGCTCTTCTCACCTAACAGTCTGACTTTTACCAGATGTAGGGGTCTGCATGTGAGCATCTGGGGCAGATCCTTTACCAGTACCAGAAGCAGGAGGATCCTGGGAGGTGAAGGAATTTACTGTCAAGAGCCCCTGTACTGTTTCTGGAGTAGAGCCTGCATTCTAGAGTTTGTATTAGCCAGTGAGACAACCGGATCAGGTGTCCCAAAAGGGCTATTTCTTCATTGCAGATGGAGAGAAGTTAAGGGCCTAGGATGGTCTTAAGTACTACTGTGCAAGGAAGGAAGCTAGAACAGGTGGAAAGCAGAGGTGGCAGTTTTAGGAGTTAAAAACCTACCTGCCAAGCTGGGTGTGGTAGCACATGACTTTCAGCCCAACACTCAGGAGGCAGAGAAAGGTAGATCTCCAGCCCAATCCAGTCTATGAATCAAGTTATAGGATACCAGGGTTATACAGAGAAACCCTGTCTCAGAAAAAAAGGGGGGCAGTGAGTGTCAGCCCTGGCTAGAACATGGAGAGTGAGCAGTGAGGGGCTAGTGCAGGGGTCACCTGTTCACAAAGAACTAGTCATGGCTACCTAACATGCTAGGTCCAGTAGGAGTGACCATATTTCAAGGATCTACTAAAGGGCAAAGAAGGGGGATGGAATTCTTTTTGGCACCACTCTGAGCACGACAGCCCGGTCATGACAACTGACTGACCACCGCTGGGCTCCTTAAGGGAGCTGCTAAAACATCATCAAACTGTGAGCTCTTCCTACACCCTGACATCTAAACCCAGATTGGGTTCCAGAACAGGAAGAGAGACAGCCTGGGGCAAAAACGCCCCTTAGATACCAGATATGCATTTTTCATGCAATAACACATGAAAAATTTGAGTGTGCATAAAATCTGTAGACATAGCTGTGCATTTGGGGGTGGGGCTGGGGGTGGGGTGAGGACAGTAGAGAGGAATGGTATCTTAGATCACCTAGAAGGAACTAGGCATTAAACACAGGTAGAGAGCAGAGCCACGTAGATAAAGGACTCTTATTATTCCTTGTCCATTATCTCCCAATTCTTTTTTTTTTTTTTTTTTTTTTTTTT
>JADRCD010114574.1:0-12064 GCA_019843815.1 Montemys delectorum
AAATCCCAGCAACCACATGGTGGCTCACAACCACCCATAACGAGATCTGACCCCCTCTTCTGGAGTGTCTGAAGACAACTACAGTGTACTTACATATAATAAATAAATAAATATTTTAAAAAAAGATTTAAAGTAAATAGCACATCCCTAGTATTTGTTATCTGTCTTAACAGTGTTCAAGAAAGGAGGGTAATTTTGATGCCTATAAATCACAGTTGAGTTACAAGCCTGATTTATAGCAAAAATTTCTGGTTATTGGCTATTCAGTGCATAACACATTTTATCAAAATGGAAGATCAGAAATGACAATAATCCGTTCCTGTTATTTCCAGGTTGTTTATTTAATCATCAGACTGTACTACACATGATGGTGGTGAATTCCTTAGGACCCCTGAACAAACCCATCAAGTTACAAGACAGTTGTCAGTATATAAGGATTTCAAAGGTTTGTCTTCACACCAGGCAAACTAAGTGGAAAGCAAAATTATAATAACAGTGTTGCTTGTCTTATTATTAGTAAGAACAGCCAGTGTTTATGGAGCAATTAATATGTTCCTGCATACTGTGGGCTTTGGGTGCATGTTCTCAATGAATCCTTATATCAACTCTGCAAGATGACAATGTTGTCAAGAGTTTCACAGGGCTGAGGCGGTTCTAAGTGGTAGAATTACTGTTTAGCATTAAGCATGATAAACATAACCTTGGGTTCAACCTCCAAGACTGCAAAACAAAACAAAATATTGCAAATGTGAAGAATAACGCTTTGGGTGATTCAAATAACATTCTTCTTCTTCTTTTGATGGTTCAAGGGGTCAAATCCATGCCTTACAAAACCGTAATTTTATAGCCAGCTACATAGCCAGATCCAGGATCCGTGGCAGACTCTAGACTCTACACTACAGCATTGTATTAGATTTGCCTACTTCAAGACTATAGTGTTCCCAACTCCAGGGGACTGAACTAGGGCTTCCCGAATGCTTTCTTCCAGGACATGCTCCCCCTAAACGACACCAGCCACAATTTCAATTTATTCCCTCCAGTGACAAACTGGACTACCTGAAGATGACATCATTTATGCCTAATGACATGAATGAAAAAACCATCCAAACCAAAACCCAATGGTAACAATCTCCAAATAGCTACACTCAGCTATTATTCATTATGAAAGAAAGACACTTGGCACCTGATAAACAGACTGAGAGGAAAGATGAAGGTTTTGATATTAGCAACAAAGTAGCTGTATCTCAACTCAAACAAGAGCTTTATCTCAACCTAGATGGCCCCTCCTGCCTTTCTGGTTCAGTCCCTGGCTCATTGGCCCGGGAGTGGGTTCTCAAAGGCCACATTTCCTCTCCACTTATCTATGGAGATCAACTCTGCAAACAGCTTCCTGTCTTTTTTTTTTCTTCTCATTTTGTCTTTTTGTTCAAAATCTCATTTATATTTGTCCTTACTATGTATTCAGGGTGCTAAAGTCAGGCACTGAAAAAAAGACCAGTAGACCCAAAGGCTCAGAAAGAGCTGCTATTGCAAGAGAAGGGAAAGCCAACACTGGAAAAGAACACCAATCAGTAAGCCAAGATGCCGCCATATTCTCTTGTCTAGTCCAAAGATGGCGGAAGGCACCCTTCCCTCAGAGATACACTGAACGCTCTATGGGAAAACGGAATCTGGCCACCATTCAGAGTTTGGGCCAAGACAGGCCCCCTGAAGAATTCTCCTTTAAGCTGAAGGGGTTTGCAACCTCATAGGCAGAACAACAATATCAACCAACCAGACCCCCCAGAGCTCCCAGGGACTAAACCACCAACCTAAGAGTATAATGGAGTCTGGCAGTGGTGGTGCACGCCTTTAATCCCAGCACTTGGGAGGCAGAGGCAGGCGGATTTCTGAGTTCGAGGCCAGCCTGGTCTACAGAGTGAGTTCCAGGACAGCCAGGGCTACACAGAGAAACCCTGTCTTGAAAAACCAAACCAAACCAAACCAAACCAAACAACCAAAACAAAAGAGTATAATGGAGGGATGGCTGCATACGTAGCAGAGGATGGCCTTATCTGGCATCAGTGGGAGGAGAGGCCCTTGGTCCTGTGGGGGTTCGATGCCCCAGTGTAGGGTAATGCCAGGGTGGGAAGGCCAGAGTGGGTGGCTGGAGGAGCACCCTTATAGAGGCAGGGGCAGGGGAGACAGGGGAAGGGGTTTCTGGAGAGGAGACCTAGAGGGGATAACATTTGAAATGTAAATAAAGAAAATATCTATCTAATAAAAGAAAAATAATAAAATAAAATAAAAAATAAAAATCTCCTGCTCTGGCTCTGATGAAACATCTATCTCTTGGCCCAACAGGATTCTGGAGCTGAGTACCTGGCCAGTTTCTTAGGGTGAGTTTGCTTAGTTATCTGAGAGTGGTGAGCCATTCCTCGGCCTCTAGGCTCAGGTCTGATTTAGAGTCCGGGGAAAGCTGGGGCAGCCGCTGAAACTGAAATCATCGTGCTTTGCTTCCCAGAGATGAGACAAGCTACCGAGGATGTAAAGTTACTCTTTCCTAGCCCCGGCTGAGTACATCCTCTAACGCAGCCCAAGACACCACAGAGCCCAAGTTTAGACTGAATTCTGATGTGAGTCTGTCCCACTAGCCCCTCGGGAGCCATAGAACAGGCTGGCGTGACACAGGGCAGATCTCTTACTCCAACTTCTGGTCACACTGAAGTCTAAAGCTTTGATGAGCTTTCACAATAGACACTAGCCTAACAGCCTGGCGCCTACACTGGCTCCTGTCCTGCAGGCCAGCCTCCTGTGCTACCTCGGAGGCTTCTCTTTCCCACATGGGGCAGGTCTGAGCCTTCCAGAGGAGTCACCATCTCAGACACACAAGTCTCCTATAATGTGAATGCAGTGTGGCAAAGACCAGGGAGTGCCTAAACAGGAGTGTTGGCCTTCATCACCTGCACACAGGAGGGCTCTCTGACAGCGGACAGGGCACTAATGACTTTCTATTATGTAGTAACAACCATATCAGTATTTTGAAATAGTTTTTTTTTTTTTTTTGTCAGAAAAAAATATTCCTGTCTTAAACCACAAGGGGGCAGGATTGACGTGCTACTACACCTACTGTTAAATGAATTTACATCAGATTACAAGGACCAGGAAATAGAAAGATAGTCTTGATATGGCCTAATTAAATGTACTTGTAAATTCAATGCACCACTGCTAACAATATTTGTACTCTATTTATTACTTATTATCATTATTATTTACTACTTATGCTGTTCTTTATCGGGCTGAGCAGCTTCTGCACACTAATACCATATTAAACACGGCATGCAAAGCCGTCCCTGATTCAGTGCTCTGTGGGTCATCCGGACCCACAGATTAAAAGACAACAAAGGGCAGCGAGGGGCAGAGACATATTCATGTCTTGTCACACTTCCTTGATGACAATGACAAAGGGTGACTTCACAAAAGAATTCAGAGTAACTCACCAAAGGATCAGTATCAGGAGAGCCATGATGGAGAGGTTAAATTATCCCAGGACTCACAGAGAAAGGCCAGCAGAAACTGAAATGTGAGACTAACAGCCAGGGACCCAGCACAGTGACTACATAAGGGGAACGGGGGTGGGGGTGGGGGGCAATGATATGTTTGTAATGTTATGAAGGTGCTGGCAACACTCGGTTTTATTTTCAAATTCTTACATTTGCTTATTTGCTTATTTGTTGTCTTGGGGAGGTACCCGTGCTCTATGGCATTAGAGTTTGGAAGTCAGAGGATAATGTGCAGGAGTCAGGTCTCTCCTTCCACCCTGCGGGCTCCCAGGAAGAACTCAGGGCACCAGGCTTGGCGCAGGCGCAGGTGCAGGCTCTACCTGCAGGGCCATATGGGTGACTCCAGCCAGGTTTCTTCTTGGAGCTGTTGCAAGAGTACATTCCATTTTCCTGATCTTTTTGCCAGATTTACCTATCATTCCATATGTAAAATTGGGGGTACTCTAGGCTTTCACACCCGCAAATCAAGCGAACAGGAGACATCCTCCTCTCTTATGAACAGCTGAGCACAGTATCTCTCACACAATGTAGATAACACATGGAGAATTCAAACCCTTAGTCCTGGACACTGAAAAACTAGGTCCAGCTCCAAGACCCTGGAAGATTTGCATCTGCTTGACCCAAAGGTTCTACCCATGCTGTGTGTATTTACAAGAAGATATAGGACACAAACCTAGGTGCACCTGTTTTATGTATTCGATCAAAGAGGCTTTGTTATCATTCCAAAAGTACGGCAGCTTCTCCTCCCGAGGATATTTACAGCATGACAGCTCCAGGGTAATTTCAAAGCACTGCGCCCAGATGTAGTTGTAATCTTGCATTCCCCCTGCAAAGCAAGCACATCTCATTTGTGTTAAGGACCAAAGGTGGAGGGAAGCCAAGTATCAAGTGCCGGGGAAACGTGTAAATGAAGAAAAAGAGGCATTGGCTGTGTTAACACGTCACATTGGGCTTCACATCTCATCATGTGACCAGACAGACATGGGGTCCCATGAGGTAGCTGGGGTGGAGCTCACTGAAACTCAGTTATGCATCAAAATTAAGTGAGAGATGGGAAAAGACTCCCCCCCCACCTTAAAACTTTATATTTCAAGAGCATTAAATTGCATTCTTAAATTGCATTCTAGAGAGAAGGGTGTGGGGGGTAGGAAAGAGGGTAGTGGGGAGGTCAGAGCGAGCAAGGGTCCTGAATTCAACTCCTAGCAACCACATGATGGCTCATAACCATCTGTAAAGCTACAGTGCACTCATATTCATAAAAATAAATAATTTTTAAAAACTGCATTCTATGTAGAAAGTAGTAGGGGCATGGCTGGAGGGCGGAGGTTACATTTTATATGATACAGGTTATTTTTAAGAAGTTTGGGGAGGACTGGAGACAGTGTGAATGGGGCACTCATATTCTCAAAGACATTTTAAGTTAAAAATATTGCAAAAAGGAAAAGTTAGTTTATTGACTGTACTAAAAAAAGGTAGTGGCATAAACGGGCTGCGCAAGACAGCAGAATAAAATTATTTCGTAAACTATTTCTGTAGGGCTGGAAAGACGGATACTGATACTTTCCCAGAAAACTTGAGTTCAGTTCCCAGCCCCCGTATCAGGTGGCTCAAAGTCACCTATAACTCCAGACTCAAGGGAATCGACCCCCTCCTTCTGGTCTCTTGCACACATGTAGCATAGGCTCACACAAACATGTAAACAAAAACATGTAAAAATATTTCTATAAACTATAAGATTAAA
Organism: Montemys delectorum; assembly: GCA_019843815.1. NCBI lineage: Eukaryota > Metazoa > Chordata > Mammalia > Rodentia > Muridae > Montemys > Montemys delectorum. Next base: position 5,284 of record JADRCD010114574.1, read on the forward strand.
TAACTAAAACCAAGCATACTTATTCTAGAGGAATAATAATGTTTATATTTACTGAGGTTTTAGGGTTTTTTTTCTAGATACTTTCCTAAGATTTTTATGCCACTTCATGTATTTGGACAGCAGTTATCGCTCTCTTTAGGGCAGGAGCTATAGACATTAAGTCACACAGGTCCAGGGACTCTTGTCCATGGGTGGCAGAGAGCAGGATGCAGCCATCTTGCAGGAGCCCCTGCGGCTTTGGCCTTCTTCATGACACGACGTTTCTGAGGCTCAGAGAAAGGATGCTACTGAGCTAGGAAGGCCCAGACACAGGTGCACGTGGCTTCCAGCTGCCACTGCTTGTGTGTGCTTTATAATTCTTTGACAGTAGGTGACCCTAAATTTAAAGGGTTATAGTTACTGCATATTTTATAAGGCATGAAATTTCATATGTGACATCTCTGGATTTATGTGTCTTAAATTCTCATACCTGAAACATGTATTTAACAGAGAGGATTTTATTTCCTGGTGTTATATTTTATATGAATGACATCTTAGATTTGATGAAATACAGTCGTCCCTCCTGCTCCTCGTCCTCCTCCTCCTCGTCCTCCTCGTCCTCCTCCCCCTCCTCCTCCCCCCCTCCTCCTCCTTGCTTTCTGTACTATACTAAGCTCCAGACAGACTCTCATCATACCAGCTCAGTGGTCCACCACTGAGGCACACTATCAGCCCTATAGTAACTTTGAAGGAAGTAGATTTTCACCTTATTACACTCAGTATCTGGTCTGGTTTGAATGTAAAATGTCCTTCCATAGGCTCATGCGTCTGAGCACTCAGTCCTCGGCTGCTCCTGGCAGAGGCAGGTCCACAGTGATAGGGCTAGTGGGAGGCATCTGTCCCTGGTCTCCCATTGGCCTCTGTTTCCTGATCTGCCAAGGCCCCACCCCTGCCTCTACCTATCATGGAAGTGTCAGGCAAATGATGCTTCTGTCAGGCACTTTGTCCCAGCGATGCCAACAGTAACCAGTACAGTACCTGGCCCAGAGAATGCATGTGTTCTTAGTTCCAACAGGCATTGGAGAAGTTTAAGTTCAACAAAATGCTCAAGGGATAGAGAGATGGCTCTGGGCGTACGAGCACCGTCTGCTCTTGCAGAGCACCCAGGTTTGGTTCCCAGCACCCACGTGGCAGCTCACAATACCCTGGAATTCCAGCTCCAGGGGAGGTGACTCCCTCTTCTGGCCTCTGTGGCACATGTGGTTTGCAGACATACACACAGGCAAAAACACTCATATATGTAAAATGAAAAAAATAAGGAAAGATCCACAAAGAAAATGTCGAAATGTTAAGTACTCTACGTAGACCTAGATTCTAGTGACAGAGGTTTTTTTGTTTGTTTTGTTTGTTTTTTGTTTTTGTCTTTTCCTGGGCTAAAGAGATGGCTCAGTGGTTAAGAACACTGACTGCTCTTTCAGAGGTCCTGAGTTCAATTCTCAGCAACCACATGATGGCTCACAACCATCTGGAATGGGATCTGATGCCCCCTTCTGGTGTGTCTGAAGAAAATGACAGTGTACTCACATACAGATAAATATTTTTTTAAAAAGATTTTTTTCTCTCCTTTCTTTTAACCCTATGGATTTTGTATTTCTCTCTGAATCCATTTTTGTGCGCATGGACACACACACACACACACACACACACACACACACACACAAATAACTTGTAACTACACTACTTTGGGAATTTCCACACATCTGGATTTCTGTCTGGGGAATGATGGATGACCATGAAGGACAGTTGTGCCAGGCAACAGAAGGTCCTTTGTAGCGATGAAGATGGAGGAGCAGGACTCCACTAGAGACCCGAGGTGAGTGGGAGCAGATCTTGAACGACAGAGTGAATTTTCTGGTGCCTCCGTGTCTAGCTGGGCTCACTGCCTGAACACCATCAATTGTGGTCTATGCTTATTTACTTCATCTGGAAAATTGGCAGTGGGCCACCCAGACACAAAAGTACCAGTTTGTGCTAGATCACTAGACAGCCCATGCACCCAAAGTGACAGCTGGGGAAGGCGCCCGTGGAAGTGGCCTGTGTGCAGAGATGCAGCTTGTTGTCAGCGGGCCAGTCTGACATCTGGGAGGGAAGGCCGCTCCCCTCTAGCACAAGGTCACGCCTCTTGCCCTTTCTCCCTCAGTCCCTTCTCACTCTTAGTTTCCAGACGAGTCCCGGTTCCTACATACCCCTGGGCTTCTGTTCACATTACTCGTTCCATTAAGAGTGAGCTAAGCCTTATGGTGTGGGTCTGTTTGTGATCCCAGCTACTTGGGAGGCTATGGCAGGAGATTTGAAGGTTCAAAGCCAGCCTGGGCAATTTAGTAAGCCCCTGTTTCAAAATAAAAGGAAAAAGATGGCTGGGGATAACCCAAGGATAGAGCGCTTGCCTAAAATGTGCAAAGCCCTAGATTCAATCCTCAGTATGGCCAACAAGAGGAAATGATCGTATATATAGTCCAGTGGTCTACCTCTGAATAGCCTTCCTTCCTCCCTACACCATCAGCCCTCCTGGCTGCCTGCCCATCCTATTCAAGGGTGGGAAACCAGAACCCCTTCCCTTGGTCCTGCCTGAAGAGCATATCAAACTTCTCTTTTAGACTTTGGAAGAAGACTGGCCACACCGTCTCCACTGCTGCCTGGTCATAAATGGTGGGAGCTGGGGAAGGCACCCGTGGAAGTAGCCTGTGTGTCCTTTTGTTTTGTTTTGTTTTGTTTTTTGGAGACAGATTTCTCTGTGTAGCCCTGTCCTGGAACTCACTCTGTAGACCAGGCTGGCCTCGAACTCAGAAATCTGCCTGTCTTTGCCTCTCAAGCGCTGAGATTAAAGGCGTGCACCACCACTGCCTGGCGGCAGCTGTCCTTATAGAAAAGACTAAGTACCACCTTCCTCTAAGATTTACACTGCCCCCTGCTGGTGTGGGCAGTGGCTGTAGACTCCTTCGCACACCTGTGGCTTTTATAAATCTCTCTTCCTACTCTAATGGCACTGTAACCCAGTTCCTGATATACATCCCACTTGCGTGTGAGGTCTGTGTCTTCCTTCTTTCTTGGCATGGTTCCTGGATGCAGTAAGCACACAGAATAAATGAAGGAATGTCTTAGAGAGCGAGGGAGGCCATGGGCAGTGAGGACCATGCCTCTGCATCTTCCAACCATCGGTTACCTCCAATGCTCCTGGGATATTACGGGATCGGAGACCTGACTGAGCCACTACGTTGTGCCTTGAAGGTCTTTTTGAGACTCTCTGGTGCTTCCAGTGAAGGCAATCGGCAAATATGATGAGGAAGAGGAGCTCACCTTGCAGTGGGTACCAGGAGTACCCATTGATAATTCCGTTGGGGAAGTTCCTCTTGTTTTTACACTGATCTTCTTTTGTCATGTTGGGGTTCCGGGAGGCGTAAGTGTATGCCAGGTGTTGGAAAACATCGTCATCTGGAGTTAAGCTTCGTGACAACAGTGTCCCTGTAGCTGTGTTAGAAAGACAAAGGGATGAACGAGTACAACACACATCAGCAGACACAATCACATCACACACAGAGATGGTCTTGTTTCCTGCCTCCCGGAACACCCCCTCTATCTTTCTACTTTTTATTGAACGAGTATTAGTATTAGTATTAGTATCATTCACAAAATAATCAGTCTAGAAATGAAGGGAGCTCTTCATTATGTTCGTCAGTTTCTGGGGTTCAACCATTTTCCTTAGGTACTGCCAGGGGTTAACAGGTACGGTGGCTACACTTTCAGTTGTTGTTTGTGGGTTTGCTTTTTTGTTGTTGTTTTGTTTTTGTTTTTGTTTTTTGAGACAGGGTTTCTCTGTATAGCCCTGACTGTCCTGGAACTCACTCTGTAGACCAGGCTGGCCTCGAACTCAGAAATCCACCTGCCTCTGCCTCCCAAGTGCTGGGGTTAAAGGCATGCACCACCAATGCCTGGCTTGTGGGTTTGCTTTTTTTGATACAGGGTCTCTCTATGTACTCCTCACTGTCCCAGAACCCACTATGTACACAGGCTGGTCTCGACCTCCTAAATGCTGGCTCTTATATGTAAACACATCTCATCCTACAGAGTCTAAAACAAAGGTTCTCAACCTTCCTTAAGCTGTGACCCTTTAATATGGTTCCTTATGTCGGTGACCCCCAACCATAAAATTATTTTCATTGCTACTTCATAACTGTAATTTTGCTACTGTTATGAATCGTAATGTAAATATCTGATATATAGATGTCTTAGGCGACCCCTGTGAAAGGGTCATTTCCCCAAAAAGGGATGGAAACTCAGATTGAGAAGAGCTAGAGACAGTCAACACTGTTCACACTATTCAAAAAAAAAAGGTAAAAAGATAAAGCATTCTGGTTTTATTTTCTTCTAGCCACAGAACCTAAGTTTGCAATACAATCTGCATCTGGCTATAGGATTTCACCAATGGCAGTCATGTATCACCTCAGCCACACTGTCCAGCCACTGGTTAAGAATTACAGGATGAGCTGGACATATAGCTTAGGTTGCACAGTGCCTGCCTAGTATGCATAAAGCCCTGGGTTTGATCCCCAGGATTTCATAAACTGCCTGATGGTGCGTGCCCGTGAGGACCAGAAGTTAGAGAGCACTCTCAGTTACAATTACTTGGTCTGTTTCAGGCCCCCTGGCATGAATGCGATTCATCATTAATCCTTTTTCTTCCCCCCCCCAAAAAACACTCACAGGAAAGAGTGTGCAGGGCTGGGGAAGTTAGGCTCTTCCTAGTCCAGTGAGAGGGAAGTTAAGTGTGGGCTGCAGAGTTCACCCTGCTTCGGAGATGCAGTGCTTGCAGATCAGGTGTGCCAGAGCGGACTTGGGGGGCATTGCTTACCTTGCACACCATTATCAAAGGGGTAACTGGCTACCAGGGCACCCCCGTGGAGATTCGCAGAGAGGACAAATGTCTCTGTTTTCAGCCACGCCATGATTGCCAGAGTCTCGGGCTGCTTTGTTACGTTGTTATTTTCAAAGGCATCAGGGAAGTTTCTGTTCAGGTCGTAATTATTGTAGTTTTCCCTTTAAAAGAAAAGGATTTGGCATGGTTTATTGGGGGTTTATGTGTATGTATGGGGGGGCTTGGTCTTGCTGCGCACAGTAGGGTTTATTGGGGTGGGGGTGGGAGTGGGTGGGGGGTTGGTTTTGCTGCACACAGACCCGAGGCTAGGTTCCAGGTGTTTCCCAGATGTGACTACAAGTTCAGTGGATAATTGCTTTGCAGGCCTCTCAGGAATCATAGCTAAAGTCCCCGTCCCCGTCCCCGTCCCCGTCTCCGTCCCCTACTGTGTGACTTGCTTTGCCAAGAGAGGACATTAGCTACTGGGACACATGCAAAGGCCGGGCAGTTGTTTGCATTCTGGGACTTTTTGTTCTTGGAACCGTGCCTTTTAGACTCTGAGGCACCACTGGTAGCCACATGTGGGCTACGTAGAACAATGTAGAACCCAGGTGACAGGCCGATGGAGAGGCCAGACACATGGCCCCAGGCTAACTGTCTCAGACCCAAGATTGACACCCACCCTGCCTTGCCTCTCTCAAACTTGGGATTTCAGAGCCAATAGTTAATAAAAAGGCTCTGGTCACCATGCCTGTCAAGGTTCCTTACACAGCAGCCAAGGTCAGAAACAGGCTACCTTATACAGACATGCTTGGAACGCTGGCGTGACCATGCCTAACTATGCTAGAAAAGTTAAAGAGGAAAAGAATCCAGTGGTGAGATTTTACTTATTTTTGGCAAACTCCACAAATTTATAAACTGTGCAAATATATGTGTATATTAATCACTGGAGAAACTCTAAACTCCCTGAGGCAGTTTGAAACAAAACACACCATTAGACCACACCGTACGAGCCAGGCTTCTTAGGCTCTTGGATTAACCAACCAATTCTGGAGGATCTGTATATTATGCTAGGCCAGTGGTGGTCCTCAACCTATGCATTCAAACTGCTTTGTGGGAGGGGAAGTTGAACAACCCTTTCACAAGGGTCACATATCAGCTAGCCTGCATATCAGAGATTTACGTTACAATTCATAACAGTAGCAAAATCCCAGTTATGAAGTAGCAATGAAAACAACTTATGATTGGGCGTTAGCACACGTGAAGAACTGTGTTAAAGGGTCGCGGCATCAGCAAGGTTGAGAGCCACTCTGCAGGGCAATGGGGAACTAACAAAGATAAAAACCACAAAACGATAAATGACCCTGACTAGCTTGCAGTTTGGTGGAGAGAAAGAGATTAAATAATAAACTAGACATCAGGGGCCCATGTGATAGCTTAGCAGGTAAAGGTACCTGATGCCAAGCTTGGTGACCAAAATTTGACTCCCAAGACCTACCCAGTAAAGGGAAGACTCAATGTTGCCCCGGAAGTTACTCTTTGAGCTCTATATCACCACCGCAGCATGTCCTATACCATGTCTCACAAATAAATAAGTAAACATATATATTAAAAATTGTGCCTTGAAGGTACAGCACCATTAGATCAGAAAGCACACAGAGGACTAAATATATGATACATGGTCGGGGAAGGAGTTTTCATAAGAATGTTCTGGGGCTGGGAGAGATGGCTCACTGGTTATGAGTACTGACTGCTCTTCCAGAGGTCCTGAGTTCAGTTCCCAGCAACCACTTGGGGGCTCACAACCATCTTTAATGGGATCCAGTGCCCTCTTCTGGTGTGTGTCTGAAGACATGTACAATATATATATATATATATATATATATATAT
>JADRCD010114609.1:0-21098 GCA_019843815.1 Montemys delectorum
AAAAAAAAAAAAAAAAAAAAAAAGGTGATTTCTTTGCCTATCTCCCTTGGTAACTCAGCCTTTCTGGAAAACAACAAACAAACAAACAAAAAAACCCAAGAAGGTATATATATGTCTGTGTGCTTTTGTGTATGTGTGGGATCCAGCTGCTAACAGCTGTCATCATCTTATTTATTACAACAAAAGGTTTAATTAGTTTAGTGACCTTTACTCTTCTCTTTTTACCCCATAAAACTTTTCTCTTAAAAAGAAAGCCCATGCTAGCCAGACATGATGGTACATGCTTGTTATCCCAGTACTTGGAAGGCTGGAGTAGGAAGATCATGAGTTTGAGGCTGGCCTGGGCTAAATAGTAAGATCTCTTCTCAAACAATAAAATCATGGAAAAAGAAAAAAAAATAACAAGAAGAAAGACCATGTGATTTCTTCCACTGGCTGGTACCAGGTCTTCAGCATTTCTGCCAGCACGGGTTTCTTGGGAACATTTTTAATTCTTTGGAGTCTATTGTTTTAGGATAAATGTCTCTTTTGAATATCTTTCCCATGCCAGGAAACTAATGATTTTTCTCTCTGATATTTTTTCTTCTTGATACAGAGTCTCTCTGTGTATCCCTGGCTGTCCTGAAACTTGTTGTGTAGGCCATGTTGGGCCTTGAACTGAGATCCACTTGCCTCTGCCTCCTGAGTGCTGGGACTAAAGGAGTGCACAATACTTGACTGACTTATCTCTCCTGTCTTTTGTAACTTAATCTTGAGAGATTTGGGGTGATATACTAGACTTGAAAATTCATGAAATATGCATGTTCCTGGAACAAATAAAAAACAGTATCAGAAAGAGATTTCATGTGGTTCTGACAGCTAATTAGATGCCCCCATCCCATTTTTTTTTTAGGACAGAGTGGAGCTAAGGCAATGTTGGGAGGTCTGTGATAGATAGGAGCGAACGTTTACTGGTGCTGCTTAGTTATGTATACCTCAAGTCAATACCCTCAAGACAGACTTGGGGAGTCCAGCAAGAAAAGACCATGCATCAGCTATTTCCATCTTATTGTGAATTTAACTTACATAGTTGTCCTAGGGTTATATGATTTTAAGCCTTATCTCTTTGCTCACTTAACTATTCCAATTTTCACTGTCTATGAAACCATTTTCTTCAGTAGCTTAACACATTCCAATCTGTTCTTTTTTCATTGATTAATTAATTTATTCACTTTACACCCCTATCGAAGCCCCACTCCCTCCTCTCCTCCCAAGTTCTATCTTTATAAAAGGAATGACACCAGGTGACTCAGCAGTGCCTTCCAAGGAGAAAAATGGTGTATGTTAGCAGTGCGCACTCAAGTACCTCAGCACTTTGGAAATAGAGGGAACAGGATCAGTTCAAGGCCACCTTTGGCTATATGGGCAAATTCAGGTCCACTAAAGTATAGGAGGCTCTGTCTCAAAACAAACAACTCCCCCAAACAAACAAGACAAAACTAAAACAACAAGAAACCCCAAATCCCCCCAAATGCCACCACCTCAGAAACCGAAAACCAAACAACAGGAGCAAAAAGCAAACCCATTCTTCTTTGACTACAAATCATTTCCTAGCTTTTGACAATGATTTTGCACTCTAGCTAGCCCACTTCTTTTTTTGAGAGAACTTTTTTTGTGGAGACTTTTCTTTTTTTATTTTTTTTTTACTTGTATTTATTTATGTATGAGTGCACACCAGAAGAGGACATCAGACCCACTACAGATGGTTGTGAGCCACCATATGTTGCTGGGAACTGAACTCAGGACCTCTTAACCACTGAGCCACCTCTCCAGCCCCTCTCATTTGATACAGTCCCCTGGCTTTGTTAGTTGGCTTCTATTCCTAGTTCTCTACAGAACTGCCCTTTTTCAGGGCTTATCTTATTTGACCTTTCTACTGGGGCAAACATTGCTAAACACCTAATGGCTCCCTCTGGATATTTTTTCATCCCTTGCCTTCAGATCATTATCATCTCTTAGTTCTCTTGACCACTTCTTCCTCGTATCTCTACAAGCCTTTTATCTCTGTGCCTGCTTGCCCTATACTATTTTTCCCAGAAGAGAATAGTTTTTTGTTTCCTGATTAAAAACAGGAATATAGGCCAAAGGTATAGCTCAGAAGTAGAGAGTCTCCCAGTATGCTTGAAGTCTTAGGGTTAATCTTTAGTACTGGATATATAATATATATGAACAATAGAAAGAAAGCTAAAAAACGTAAAAGTACATCTATAAGAAAAATATAATCTCTAACAAGAAATATAAGTTCATTTCTAATATTTCTAAACAAGAAATATAAGTTCATTTGTTAGTAAAGTCAGGTCCTAGGGCCTGAAGTGTGCCTAAGTAACAAGTCACTCATTTACCTCATACAAGTCTCTGCATTTGATTCTCTTCACACTTCCAAACTCAGGTTTTTTATTTTCTAGAAATGTTTAAATAAGAATGAAGTCCAACTGAAATGCCACTACTCAGAAGTTACTACTGTTAGTTTTGTATATATCCTTTTAGAATTTAGAAATTATTATGTAGGGGCTGGAGTGGTTGGGAGCACTTGTTCTTGCAAAGGACCTGGGTTTGAGTACTCCAGACCCTAGGTGTTGGCTCACAGCCATCTGTAACTATACTTCCAGGGGATCCAATATCCTCACATACACATGTGCATACACACACAAATACATACACAGTATAACGCTCAAACATATAAAAGTTTTTAAATATATATATTAATATATTAGTACAAATGACATTATACTAGAACATTTTTCTTCTTAGCAGCTTTTTTCATTTTCAGAGATGTTGCTTTGAGACAAGTTCTCACTCTGCAAATCCAGGCTGTCTTGACCTGTAACTTGGGCCAATCCTTCTTTTTCTATCCCTCAAGTGCTGGGATTACAGACATGCCTAAATTTTTCACTTTTTTCCACCTTATCTTTTAAAAAATATATTTATTTATTTTATGTGAGTACACTGTAGCAGTCTTCAGACACACCAGAAGAGGGCATCAAATCCCATTACATGTGGTTGCTGGGATTTGAACTCAGGATCTCTGGAAGAGCAGTCAGTGCTCTTACCCGCTGAGCCATTTCTCTAGCCCCTTCTACCTTATTTTTTTTTAAGATTTATTTTTATTTTATATGTGTAAGAGTTCTACCAATTTGTATATAAGTAAACCATGTGCATTCAGTGCCCATGGATATGAGAAGAGGGCATAGGATTCCCTGGAACTGAAGTTATAGATGGTTGTGAATTGCCATTTGGGCCATGGGAATGGAATTCTAGTCCTCTGCCAGAGCAGCAGCCGCTCTTAACCAAGCCATCTCTTTAACCTCCCTTCTTACATTTTAATGTGTATCATTCCATCAACAAGCATGGAACATTATTTTATTTTGTTATGGGATGTTGGGGATTAAACCCAGGGGTTCCCACATGCTTAGTGTGTGGTCTACCACTGAAATATACTCTTAGCCCAGATTTACTAAGGTATATCTTCAGCTATGACAATACCTTTTTGTTGTTTGTTTTGAGATAGGGGGTTACTATGTAGCACTAGCTGACCTGTACCAGTTTATGTAGACCAGCTTGGCCTCAAACTCACAGAAATCCTCCTTCTTCTTCCACCCCTTGAGTGCTGAGATTTAAGGTATACACCATCATACCCAGCCCTGCCCATTTTTTTGAAACAAGGCTTACTTTGAACTCTTTAAAAATTTAAAAATATAGATTTATATTTATATTTATATCATTTATGTGTTTGTATGTGCAATTGTGTGTGGTCACCTGCATAGACCAGAACAGAGCCTAGGATCACTGTAAGCTGGAGCTACAGAGGGGTGTGAACTTCCTGATATGTGTGCTGGGGACTGAGCTGGTGTTCTGCAGGAGTAGCAGAAGCTCTTAACTGTTGGATCATCTCTCCATCCCCATCTTTTTTTTTTTTTTTAAATAAGGGTGGCTCATGTTCAAGGCTAATACTAGACTGGAATTTGCTGTGTAGCCAAGAATGATCTTGAACTGATCTTCCTGCTTCTACCTCCCCAGTTCTGGGATGACAAGCATCAGGTACCACACCTATTTTAATGCTGTGCTGAGGACAAAACGCAGTGCTTTGTGCATGTTCAGAAAGCACTCTACCAACTGAGCTACATTCTTAGCCATGTTCTTAAACTCTTGGTCCGTCTGCATCTTTCTGTGCTAGAATTATTGAGGTGCACCACCCTGGTCAGGAAAACGGACTTCTTGTCTCTTTTAGCTTTGGTGTGTTTGAGACAGTTTGGTTATGTGACTCTGGTACTAAGTAGCCCAGGTGGGCTTCAAACTTTTGATAATCTTCCTGACTCGACTTTCTGAATATTCAGAGTATAGGAGTGTATCACCATGTCTGGCTAATACATTTTTTTTTTTTACTTCAAAAAGCTTTTTTTTTTTTTTAAATCTAAGTTATGGTAGCTCATTTTTTTTAAAAGTATGTTTTATCTAAGTACGGTAGCTCATTTCTGAAATCGCAGCATGTTGGAGGTAGAGGGAGGAAGATCAGTAGTTTGAAGTCAACTTGGGCTACATTAGACCCTGTCTCAGAAAACTATTCTTAGCTGGCAACCTTTAGACCCCACACCCAGGAGGGAGAGGCATGTGATTCTCTATGTTCTAGGCAAGCCTGGTCTACACAGTGAGTTACAGGACAGCCAGGGCTACACAGAGAAACCCTGTCTTGAAAAAAACCAAGCCAAACCAAACAAACCCAAACCTAAACCAAACCAAACCAACCAAACAAAAAACCAAACCAAACCTATTCTTCCAAACTGCACATGAGACCACTCCTTTTTAAATAAATTTTCTTAAAGTCATTTAAAAAACAAAACAAATCAAAAAGCCATTTTTTCCCCAGAAAGATCATAGGGATTCATACTTCCATCCAAATGGTATCACCTCACTAGCTTTTAAATCCGTCCTTTCTTTTCCACATATTTCTTTCTACACTCTACTCTGACGAACTTGTCTATCTCTAACCCCCATCATGCCCTCAAGCACCAGGCAAGGATTTCCAGCTGCCAGCTGGACATCAACACCTGCATGTCTTCTAAACAACTTTGATTTATTTGAACTGAACTCATTTTCTCTCCTCCTCAATGTACTCCTTTCTGTAATTTCAGTGTTGATTGATGGGGCCTGGTCGAAAAATCAGGGGTCATTTTCAACTCTCCCCTCCTCCCTTTTCAAATATTCACAATAGTTAAGAGTTACTAACAACCACTTTGTCCAATATAATATTTTATTTCATTTAATTTTCACAATAGCTGCAAAGGTAGCTTTTAGATTTTGTTTGCTTGTTTGGTTTTTTGATTTTAGTTTTTTTTTTTTGTTTTTTGAGACAGGGTTTCTCTGTGTAGTCCTGGCTGTCCTGGAACTCACTCTGTAGACCAGGCTGGCCTCAAACTTAGAAATCCACCTGCCTCTGCCTCCTGAGTGCTAGGATTAAAGGCGTGTGCCACCACCTCCTGGCTTTGTTTTATTTCCATTTTACAGATGAGGAAAACTTTGTACAATTTACTCGAGGTTACATAGATAGGGAGCAGGGCTTTAAATCTAGTCGGTCTCAACTCATGGCTCACACATTTAATTAAGTCCTATACCGTATCATCATTATATCTAATACAAATCCTATTCCATTCTTCTATACCTTTTCCACTTAGCTTTTTTTTTTTTTCTTTTTTCCTGAGACAGGGTTTCTCTGTATAGCCCTGGCTGTCCTGGAACTCACTCTGTAGACCAGGCTGGCCTCAAACTCAGAAATCTGCCTGCCTCTGCCTCCCAAGTGCTGGGATCAAAGGCATGCGCCAGCACCGCCCGGCTCCACTTAGCTTTTATTTAGGTGTGCATGTATGTGCCTGCTTGTTTGCAGGAGCAGGTACCCTCAGAGGCTACAAGAAGACCTCAGAACTTCTGGAGCTGAAGTTACCCAAGATTGTGAGCTACCCAATGTGGATGCTGGGATCTGAACCTATGTCCTCTGCAAGAGCAAGCATTGCTCACTCTTTTTTTTAAAAAAAGGTTTATTTATTATTACATCTAAGTACACTGTAGCTGTCTTCAGACACACCAGCAGAGGGCTTCAGATCTCATTATGTATGGTTGTGAGCCACCATGTGGTTGTGGGAATTGAACTCAGGACCATTCGGAAGAGCAGTCAGTGCTCTTAACTGCTTAGCCATCTCTCCAGCCCTCATTACTCACTCTTAACCACTGAGCCATGGCTCTAGCCCTCACCACTTTCTTATTGTTGGTTCCTTCCTAATTAGTCATATTTAATTTTAATATATTTTCTCATGTTACCTGCAAAATAGTCTTTCTAAGATGAATAGGATTATGTCTTTCTAACTTTTTTTTTCCCTTAAGATCCTTCAGTGGCTCCCTATAGTTTATCATAAAATCAGAGATATTGCTTAATATAGAGGGCTCATTCTCTTCTGCCCATCTCCAGACATCCTACATCTCTTAAACATTTCCATTACACAATGTGAATTGGTGATAATTTCCTAAAAATACTGCAGAGTTTCTTCCTGCAATGGGTTTAAATGTTATTTCCTGCGCCAGAAATTGCCTTTCCCCATTTCCAGTACTATTTCTCCTTTATGCCTTTAAAAGATTTTTAAAGAAGATTTAATTTTTTTTTGTATGAGTATTTTGCCTGCAAGTATATATGGGTACCACATATGTGCTTGGTACACAAGGATGTGAGAAAAGGATAGTGCATCTCCTGGAACTGGAGTTATGGATAGTTATTAACCACTAGGTGGGTGTTGGGAATCAAACCCAGGTCTTCTGCAAGAAAAATAAGTGCTCTTAACTGTTGAGCTATGGCTCCAGCCCACATCTCTTTATGCCTTTTCATGTGTTAAACATGTCCTCCTCTAGGAAGTCTTCCCCAATTTTTTGAAACATATACCGTTTTGTTTTGTTTTGTTGAAACAGGATCCCATTATAGCTTGGGCTGGTCTCCAACATGCTGTGTAGCAGAGGGTGGTCTTTTTTTTTCTTTCTTGAGACAGGGTTTCTCTGTATAGCCCTGGCTGTCCTGGAGCTCACTCTGTAGACCCGGCTGGCCTCGAACTCAGAAATCCGCCTGCCTCTGCCTCCCAAGTGCTGGGATTAAAGGCGTGCGCCACCACCGCCTGGCTTGAGGGTGGTCTTAAACTCCCCAAGTCCTTATGTCCATCTCCCAGTTGCTGGGACCACAGGCATGCATTACCATGCCCAGCTCAGTTACCTAGCTTGTATATGCTACTTTGTTTATATTTGTCACATTAGTTTTGTTAGCTTGTCTCTACATAGAAAGTTAACTCTTGGCTGGCCAATGGTGGTGCACACCTTTAATCCCAGCATTTGGGAGGCAGAGGCAGGTACAGCTCTGAGTTTGAGGTCAGCCCGGATTACAGAGTAAGATCCAGGCCAGCCAGACCTGCATGGAGAAACTCTATCTAAAGAAAAAAAAAGTTGCCGGGCAGTGGTGGAGCATGCCTTTAATCCTAGCACTTGGGAGGCAGAGGCAGGTGGATTTCTGAGTTGGAGGCCAGCCTGGTCTACAGAGTGAGTTCCAGGACAGCCAGGGCTACACAGAGAAACCTTGTCTTGGAAAAAAAAAAAGTTAACTCATTGGCAGCAGGAGCTTTCATAACTCTAGGTCTTTTAGCATTTATCACAGTGCTTGGCATAGAAATAGTCTGTTGATATCAGTTATATTAAATTAAATAAATTTAATTAATTAATTATTATACGTCCTTGTGCTTTGTTCAAAGAATTCAGTCATCAGTAATATAATTTTTTTTTTAAGGAGAGCAGGTTAGGTGATGGGAAGAGAAAAAAATGACCTAAAATTACCACCTGTTTACCCCTTAATATGGGACATGCAGGGCTGGAGAGATGGTTCAGTGGTTAGGAGCACTGGCTGTCTTACAGAAGACCCAGCTTCAAGTCCAACCACCCAAACGGCTCACAACCATCTGTAACTCCAGTTCAGAGGATCTGACATCCTCCTCTGGCCTCCTACGGCATTTCGTGCACTTGGTGCATGGACACACCAGCAGGCAAAATATGCAGACGCATAAAAAATAAAAATACTTATTTGAAAGTTAACATGATACAGAGTCTTAGAAACTGGCTTTCTGAAAAAAAAAGAAAGTTAAAATGATAATAAATAATTTAAAAAATTATGGGATATGTATAAATCAGTTTTTAAAAAATGTATATTTAAGCTTATTTTGTAGAGCCTGGATTTGATCCATAGCTCTGCACAAAACAGCATTTGGGGGATAGATACAGGCTGAAGGGTCAGATTTCAAAGTCATTCTCTGCTATAAAGCAAGTTTGAAAGCAGTCTGGGATCCATGAGACAGTGTCTCAAAACTACACAACAACCCCTCCCCCCCCCAAATACTCCTAGCTGGACATGGTGACACAGACCAGTAATGCTGAAATCAAGAGGCCTTGTCAGGAGCATTGCCTGGACAAATTTGAGGGAAGCCTGGACTACATAGCTATGTTCTGGACAGTTAGGTAAATGTAAGACTTTGTCTTCGTATGTACATAACATGTGCAAAGACATATTACACATATGTAAATATGTTTTTCTATAGATGTTCTCTTGTAGACACATACCTTCATCAGAAGTTGCAAACAAGCTCAGAGCATAGCCAAGTGCTGGTTCTGCAGCATATAGACAGAAGTTATAAAGTAAAGGTCCTGAAATTTGTTAAGAAATGAATACACCTGGAATTAGTTGTTATGAAGCAACATGTGGAGAATGAAGATACACCCACTATTCCTGAAACGCGAGAACATGAAATCATTACTGTTTACCCAATTCATGTTTGCTGATTCCCTGGCACCACGATGTATTGCTTACCGAATGCTCAATTGTGTGTTGCTTGAGTTGAAACTATCAGTGGCACAAGTAATAGGACTGCATTCTATGATTTTGGTATTATTGATGGAACTCCACCTTCTAGAAACCATTCTATTTTCATGGAAAATCCAGACTTATTCAGGACCTGGGGTTTCGGCCTATCACCTTAGGATAATAGCTCGTGGGGCAGTGCCCACTGCTTGATTGATGCACGGGATGAGACAATTTCTTGGGTTGAGGAACACAGATTGGAGGAACATGTGTGTGGTGCTTCTCAAAGTACTGGGCAGTGAGTATTGGAGATGCAGGTTCCGGGGCAGCTACCAGTATCACCCGGAAGTCTGAATGACGCTTTCACCATATAGCACAAGCCCTAATCAGCATGGCGGCTATTCAGACTGACGGGCTCGAGAGTCGGGCGGTTTGTGCGTGCGCGCATGCGTGCGCGCGTGCGCGCCGCCGCCGCCGCCGCCGCCTGTGGGTTGGCTGGTTATTTTGCAAGCGGGAGGGGCCGTGCGCGCTCTTGCCTCCGGCCTCTGTCCCCCACCCCCTTCGCCGGTACCGGTCTCTTCTTCGGAAAGATGTCGGACACGGCAGTGGCTGACACTAGGCGCCTTAACTCGAAGCCCCAAGACCTGACTGACGCTTACGGGCCGCCTAGTAACTTCCTGGAGATAGACATCTTTAATCCACAGACGGTGGGCGTGGGCCGCGCGCGCTTCACCACCTATGAGGTTCGCATGCGGGTGAGTCACGGGGTGAGGGAGACAGCTGAGGGAGGACGAAGCAGGAGGGGAGGGGGCATGGGGACGACTAAAGGCGGGCAAGCTTGGAAGGGTCATGTGAGGGTTAGGGCTTGAAAGGTTTGGAAAGGAGGCTGCAGACTCAGCTGTGGCCTGAGGGTACAGAAAACTCCAGCGGGGACTTAGGGCGGGGATGATGGAAAACAAGTACTCACGAGGAAGAACTGAGGCTTGGCTGGACAGGGTGTGGACGATGGACAAAGATTAGTGAGGAATTCAAGTAGACTGGAACGTGATTGACAGGACGAGAAGGGAGGCTGGAAGAAGGCTGGGGGATGGAAAGCCAAGGCGATGTATCGCTGGGTCCTATAACTAAACTAGGTTATGGGAAGCCATTCTAAAAGGAGGGGGAGGGCTGGAGGGCTCAGCTTCTTCCCAAAGAGATCTCTCTGTGGTGATGGAGTTAAGCAAAACCTTTAGTTAAAGGAAAGAGAGAAAGGGAGACCGTGGGCTTATGGGAGCAGTAGAAAAGCAATTTGGAGACAGAATGCTTTGTTGACATGTGTAAGATTTACATCTGAAAGAGAGAAATGTTTTATGCTTAAGTTTCTTAGGTACCACAATGTCATGTCTCACGTGAAACCTGGCCCTGCACTGGGATTGGTGGATTGTCAGTTGCTGCTCCCATCTTCTCTACTGATCCTTTAGATTTGAAGTATCCAGAATGTTTACTTCAGGTTTTATTGGCTCTCACTTAGGTTTTTTGGAAAAGGCTGTTTGCCCTTTCTTTCTCTGATCTGTAGTTACTTAAATACATGACATTTCAGAAGGGCTCCAGGAATGGCTTCTTCTAGTTTGCACCCCAGGGGACTTTATTCTCTTAGTCCACAGTGCTTAATCCACAATGCCAGGATGGAATGTGCAGCTAGAGTACATGGTTCACAGGTATTTTTTGCCCAGTTAAAATGGTACAGGTTAAAACATTTAAGAACTTATTTTTTCTTTTCCTTGTGTTTTCTTCTCAGGTTAGAGATCCAGGATATTCTTTGTGAACAGCATCCCTTTTGAATAGCATTGAAGATCTATGAGTCATATGAAGTTCTCATTTTTTTTTAGATGAATTGAATAAGAATGTTTGTTCTACCTGTGCCCGACAATCTTAGGGAGAAATGGCACCCTCTAAATTGAGAGGGGGCAGAAAGTGATCCCAGCGTGAGGCACATTTGTTTTATGGAGACTAGACTATTTGAAATGTTCTGTCTGGAGAAGGATGGGATTTACATTCTTCAAACTGATAAAAGAGAGGTGTTAATGGAGGAGGGCTTAATTACTCAAGGGAACCTAAGTATAACTTGTTCAGTGTAAAGAGTGCCTTTAGGGTTCTAGTCACTTTGTCTAGGTGCATAAGCAGGGATCAGTAAGGAAATAGTTCTCTAGGAATTCTGATAACAGAGATCATCCAACTAGTCCCTACTATGGGCCAAGCACCAAACTAGGTTTTAGTTTCTTTTCTTTTTTTAAATTTTTTTTTGTTTGTTTGTTTTTTGACACCAAGTTTCTCTGTGTAGTTCAGGCTGTTCTGGAACTTGCTTTGTAGACTAGGCTGGCCTCAAATTCAGAGATCCACCTGCCTCTGCCTCCCAAGTGCAAGGATTAAAGGCATATGCCACTTTGCCCATCTAGGTTTTAGTTTTTGTATGCCCTTTTTAAAAAAACAGAAATCAGGAAAGCATGCAGTTTATGTAATTTTCCCCCAAGAACTTGTAATGTATAAGAAAGGACTGTATTTACTCTCTGACTCCAAAGTCCATGTTCTTTTGGTTGTTGTTGTTTTTTTTTTTTTTTTTTTTTTTTTTTGGTTTTTCGAGACAGGGTTTCTCTGTATAGCCCTGGCTGTCCTGGTGAACTCACTCTGTAGACCAGGCTGGCCTCAAACTTAGAAATCCACCTGCCTCTGCCTTCCAAGTGCTGGGATCAAAGGTGTGTACCACCACCGCCCAGCTTCAAAGTCCATGTTCTTTCCATGACTTTGTTAAACCATAGTTGCAAAACTTGATATGCAAAAGGTACACTGAGACTTTTGTTTTGCTTTGAGACAGGATTTCTCTGTATAGCTCTGTCTGTTCTGGAACTCACTGTGTAGACCAGGCTTTCCTGGAACTCATAAGCGATCCACCTGCTTCTGCTTTCCAAGTGCTGGGACCAAAGGTGTGGGCCACCATTGCCTGGCTTACACTCAGCATTTTCAACAGTCCCTTCCACAGTTCCAGTTATATAATGTTGATAGAGTTCACGATGCTTCTTTATTTTGTGGGTTTGAGTTGATTGGAGGCTTTTGCTGTTTTATTGAACTCTAGTTTTTAGAAAGATACTAAAATCATTTGTCATTTGTATTTACTTCTCTGATTCTGGAGATTTACTTGAGGCTTTGTGCATGCTGATCACATACTCTTCCATTGATCCTACCCCTTCAGCTCCCTTTAATAAATATTGATGAAGCTATTCTCTTTAATTTTATTCAGGAATGGATCCTGCCTGCTCGACGAGTCTGGAGAGGTGCAATGGTGGCCTCACGTCATTGTACATATGGACATTTCAGTGTGGACTTGAATTTTGTATTTTCTTTCTCCTTTTACTTTATTTTCACTAGTTATGTTTTTACTGTTTAAGGAACACAATAACTCTAGTGAACACTAGTGCAAATCTATAATCCTATGATCCTAAATGTCTTTTTTCTCTTAGGGGATTCTGATAAATTTTTCTATAATGGATTAATTTTAAACAGTTAATAACAGTTACTACATGCACATAGTACAAAATTCAGTTAATATACTGTTAAAACAGTCTCTAAATGGCATTACCAGAGGCTTTCCTTTCAAGAAAGTTTCCAGTTTCTTTTTTAAATCAAAAACTTAAAAAAGATTTATTTGTCTTATGTGTATTTAGTGTTTTCCTCAAACATGTGTTTGTATCATATACATCCTGGAACTGGAGTTAGAGATAGTGGTGAGCTGCCATGTAGGTGCTGGGAATTGAGCCGTGGTCCTTTGTAAAGACAAGTGCTCTTAAGCACTGAGCCATCTCTCTAGCCCCTTTACATTTTTTAAAAATTACATTTGTCCTTTATATTTGTTTTTTTTTTTTTTTGTTTTTTTGAGACAAGGTTTCTCTGTACAGCCCTGGCTGTCCTGGAACTTACTCTGTAGACCAGGCTGGCCTTGAATTCAGAAATCTGCCTGCCTCTAACTCCCAAGTGTAATTTTTAAATATTACATTTATATTCATTTTGTGTCCAGAGGAAGGTTTACAGAACATGCCAGAGGACAACTTGAAGGACTTGGTTCTTTCCTACCATGTGGGTGCTAGGGCTCAAACTTAGGTTGGCAGACTCGGGCGCAGGCACCTTTACTTGCCCATTCTCCTGACCAGCTTCCAGTTTCTTATTTTTTCTTTTGTTTTGTTCTTTTCTGAGTTTCGTGTAGCCTAGGTTGTCCTAAAACTCACTGTGTAGCTGAGGATGACTTTCAGTTACTGATCCTCCAATTTCTACTTCACAAGTACTGGCATTACAGGTCTTTGCCATCATGTTTGGTCACTTGCTTATTCCTTTTTAAAAAATGCTTTTGTTCTTTGAGAATTTCATAAAATGTATCTTGACCATATTCATGCCTACATTTCCCTCTAGTTCCTTCCTGATCTATTTCTATTTCCCTATCTCTTCAACTTCGAGTCTTCTTTAAAAACAAAACAAAATCATCTAGTCCAATTTGTTTTGCTCATATACTTCTGGTATGGGAACATCCACGGCAGCACAATGGGCCACACCCTAAAGAAAGCCCAAATCTCCCTCTCCCATTTTAAGAATTGTTTAGATGACAAAATGTTACTTATATCAGACTTTCTACAACCATTGATATTTTTTGGACCTTGAAGATTTTGGGTAAAGTTGGAGCTAATGTCAACGGTCTGTTATTTGGCTGAGGAGGAGATTTCAAGATTTTGCCAGGCAGTGGTAGCACACACCTTCAATCCCAGCACTTGGGAGGCAGAGGCAGGTGGATTTCTGAGTTCGAGGCCAGCCTGGTCTATAGAGTGAGTTCCAGGACAGCCAGGGCTACACAGAGAAACCCTGTCTCGGGAAAAAAAAAAAAAAAAGGTTTGGGGACGTTAAGAGTTGCTGTAGTAAGGAGCATGGGAGGCTCTAGCAGCACTCCAAGATACTCCTTTCTTGCCAAGAGGCAATTGTGTAGAGAAGAAAAAGGTGGTTCTTTTTTTACTTACCCATTGCTCTGAATTGGCTGGGAAGAAATATGGTCTAGATTAATAGATGTATTTGACCATTTTCGTTTAGAATTTGTAGATAGGAAGGAAGATTTGTTATAAGGTCCTCTTTCCACTAGAGCCTGAGTGATTAAGTGATTAGTGATTAAGATGTAGGAATGAGTATATTACAGAAAATTAACCTATATAATGGCTGTTCAGTCTGTATTTTTTAGTTAAAGGGGTAACTAGATATATAGGGTTTCTGTTTAGTAATTGAGTATTGATAAGGAGAAGCAAAAGTTGTCATGGTTGTTTTTTTTTTTTTTTTTTTTTTTTTAAGACAGTGTCCCAACTATATTGTTCTGGCTGGTCTAGAACTCTGTGTAGTGGCTTGGCTTCAAACTCACAGAAATCTACCCACGTCTGCCTCTCATATTCTGGGATTAAGGGGATACACCACCTCACACACTCAGGTGGTTGATCTTAAGATCATAATTTAGTCACGTAGACAACAAACAGGATGCATAAAATAGCATGAAGAAAACCTAGTGATGACACTTCATAAACTGTAGAGGTGTAAGGATCCGAAGTTCAAGGTCATCCTCTGCTACATAATAAAACCCTTAGAAATGGGAACGAACATGGCTGTATTTCAGTTGGTAAATACTTACCTAGTGTGTATAAAGCTCTGTGGTTTGACTCCCAGTATTTCATGAACTAGGTGTGATGGTACACTTCCGTAATTTCATAAAGAGGCAGGAAGACAGAAAGTTCAAAGTTATCCTCAGCTACATAGGGAGTTTAAAGCTAGATTAGATAGAGACAGGGTCTCAAGAAAAGTATAAATGCAGAGGGGATCAGAGGGGAGGTAGACCACAATGTACCCAGCTGCTATTATCAGGAAAGATTTTCTGAATGAAGTTTGAATTGAGCTAGGACATACAGAATAGAAAAGAAAAGATTGGAATAGGAAGGCAAAGGTAGAATGACCTGGAGGTCTAGAGAATGATCTGCAATAACCGTACTATTGATTTTGAATGAGTAAGTATCAGTATATGGCAAGCCAGAGTAAAATAATAAACAGCAAGGGGCAGGCAGATTGCAAAACATTATGAAGTCAGGCACTCAACATATCCAGTAGAAATTCATTGGGGAAGCGACTTTCAGGAATCCAGCTGGAGTTCCCCAGAGAGAGAGTCCCAGACAGAGCAGAATGTTCCTTCAGATGAGGCTTCCAAGTAAAAGAACAAATAGCAACAGAAAGGTAACATCAAGTCTGGTATCCATAACATCCAGTAGAAACCAGCCAGGGAAGGTAGGCAGTTAGCTAGAGTACCTGATTGAGCTTTCTTTCCATGGTTGAGCTTCCCATGGCTGAACGTTAGCTTTTCTTTCCTGCTGCAAGCATTAGTATATCAAGATAAATATCTGTTGGAAATAATTTACCTTCTAGTTCTCAGTGATTGCATTTACTGTTGGGGTGTTTTGTTATTCTTTTCCTTCCATATCACAGAGATAGGGAGCGGGAGCACAACACTAGACAGAGGGCCTTGGAGGACACTTTGAGACAAACATGCATGAGTCTGAAATGGGAGTGGGAAATCAATCTGAGCCCAAGTAATTCATGATTTACCAGTATAACTTACATTATAATACAACTGTGAGTCTTCTCTGTAAGATACATTTTAAGTAGCAAAAGATTTTGTTTGTGCATTTGTGGGGTAGAACCAAAAGCCTTGAGGATGCTAGGTAAGTGCTCTACTACTGAGCTACCCTTCACTCCCAGCAAGAGACTTCTGATCCCCAGTTGTGATATGATTGGGTATGGTGAGGGTTAATATTCATTCACCTGGTAGTGTTTTGGAAGTTTTAGGTATATAGTTTATAGGAGCAATATTTCTTTTTTGTTGGTAGTCAAATCCAGGTGTTTATATGGAATAGGGAAGTCTCCTACCACTGAGATATATCCTCAGTCCATAGGAACTACTATTTCATTGAGACTTTTCCAGTGGTCTGACAGGTGATCCCCACAGGTTGAACAGAACTTATGGCCTGTTTTCAGTTTGGTTGTTTTTTACTTTTGAGATGGGGTCTCACCAAGTAGGCCCAGCTGATCTAGAATTCCCTATATGGCTTAGGTTGGCCCTGCACTGACTGCTGATTCTCCTGACTCAGCCTCCTAAGTTTAAAATTACATGCCACAGTACCTGGCTTCTTTTCATTCTTCCTTCCCTGTAGACAAACCTACCCATCTTCAAGCTGAAAGAATCCTGTGTACGGCGACGCTATAGTGACTTTGAATGGCTGAAAAATGAGCTGGAGCGAGATAGTAAGGTACAGCTCATCTCCTAATTAGTACCATAGGAGGAGATCTATATAGGCTTGGGAGTAAGATCACAGCCTGTAAAAGTCTTGAATTGGGTAATAAGGGTGGACACATTCTTATGGACTCATTCCCAATATATCGGTTCTGGCGGGATACCCTTAGAAACTTGGAAGAGGTGAGTTTAGGACTTCTTATTTGTAAAATTGTGTATGTGTGTGCATGCGCGTGTACTCGCACACACATGTGCGTGGTGTGTATTATATGGTGTGAGGATATCACACGCAGGCCAGAGGAGCAGGTTATATGTTCTGCTCTCTCTCTCTGCCTCACACATTTTAGACAGAGTTTCTCACTGTATCTGGAGCTAGGCCAGCAATCTCTAGTCATTCTCCTGTCTCCACTCCCAGCTGGACTTTTGTTTGTGTCTTGGAGTCCACATTTAGGTTCTCTTGCATGTGCAGCCAGTGGGTGCTTTTACCAGATGAGTCCTTTTCTCAGCCCCATGAACAATATTTTCAACTATTATTTTGGTTTTTTTTTTGTTTGTAAAGTTAGTAAACACCTATAAGTGCAAAACTGTGTCAAGAAAAGGTAAATGCTTGGGTGGTACCGGGTTCTTAAAGAAAGTGAAGGGTACTTGAAGTTTGTTTCCTTTCTCTTAAGATGGTAACTCTGTCATTTCACAGAAAGTGGATCTATATGAGCCATCCTTACTGTTCTAAGGTCTTAGCTGGACCTGTGGCATTGTAGATCCCAAGTATAAAAGAACTGAGAAATACAGTTTACTTAGCAGGTGAAGGCAGGAGGATCAGAAGTTCAAGGTCATTCTTGGCTACTTAGACAGTTTGAGACCACCCTGCAGCCATGGAAAGGGAGGGAGGAAAAGAAGGAAGGAGGGAGGGAAAGAAGGAAGGAGGGATGGAGGGAGAGGGAGAACACACTTTAGCATCTCATTTGCTTTCTTCTTTCTTGCCCTCTCCAACTGGGCTGCTATTGGACTGCAGATCGTAGTACCACCACTGCCTGGGAAAGCCTTGAAGCGGCAGCTCCCTTTCCGAGGAGATGAAGGGATCTTTGAGGAATCTTTCATTGAAGAAAGGAGGCAAGGCCTTGAACAGTTTATTAACAAGTAAGCCAAATTCTTGGCTGCTCTGCGTACTGCTTTTGCCTTTATGAAATGTTTCTTTACCCCCCCCCCCTTCTCCATTTTTCCTTCCCTTCCCCTTCCTCCTTCATACCATACTTTAATCTTTCCCTTTTTGCTGGGGATTGACTCCATGGCCTTGCATATGCTAGGCAAGCATTCTACATCTAAACTATTATACTCCCAGCCCATCATGATCTTCTTATATTTGTTTTGTCTACTTTGACCTTTTGCAATAGGTAATATGATATAGTGGGCAAACTGGAGATAGTAAAACTCCATTCCTGTGAATACATTCAGATCCTGTGTGCCAAGGCCTGAGGGTGTAATGCATGTTAACCCTTTTAACTAGGAATTTACCCTACCTTGTCCTTCTGTTCCATTTCCCTTCTTTATTACAGTTTAGGTCATACCCTACTGTTGTCCTCTAGAGGCTCAAACCTTTCTCCCCTCTTCATATTCCCCTACCAAATCTCTCTCATCCCAGATACTACTGATAACCACTCTGGTCTCTTTCTAGAATTGCTGGGCACCCACTGGCTCAGAATGAACGCTGTCTACACATGTTCCTGCAGGAGGAGGCAATTGATAGGAACTACGTCCCTGGGAAGGTGCGCCAGTAGGAGTCCCTCTCACCACTTGCCCTCTACTTTTCCTGCTGAAATGACATTGGTTTTTACACTAAGCCTCTCTCTCTTTTTGATCTGAAGTTGGCTACCCATCCCCTGGCTTGATAAATCGTCTTGCATTGTGCCCCTTGGTACCAGACTACACCGTGTGGGTGCTCTGCTAGTATCTCTTCTCTGAAGAGAGGTGGGAAACCACAGGCAGATGTTCTTTGCTTGGGGTTGGGGTGGGGGAGGGATTGGACTGGAAGGCAATTTCTTGGGCATTTTAACTATACCAGAAGGCTAACATGGGGGGAGGGGGGTTGTGCTGGTGAGGCACTGGGATATATTACTGATGCTGCAAGTCTAGGGCCTTTTTCTTATTCTTAGGTTTAACCAGGAACATTGAATAGGGAGAATCCCTGCTTTTCCTACCTGCATGAAAAATTGTCTTTTTGGGGATGGTGGTAGAAACCCAAAACTTATTTTTTCTAGGCCTACTCCCAGTTTTCTCAGCAGTTTTTTGTTTGTTTGTTTTTTCTCTCCCTTGTTGCTTTTCATGGCAGCAATCCTAGAGTTTAAGCAGTCTAATATGTGGAGCAGGATGTATGGGTTTTCTGGGCCCTTCATCATGGTTCCTGCAAAGTCAAAAAAGCCATAGGGTAGTAGGGTGCTCCTATTGCCTAGCCCCTATCCCTTTATGGCTCTATACTCTGGCTGTCGATATTTTGCTCACTAGCTAATGAGTCAGTATGGGCCAGCAGTTCTCTCTGCTCAAGCCCTTGTATCTTTGTGGGTTAGCTTTGGAGTTTTGAGGGATAAGAGCAACTTACCACTGCCAGGTAACTTTCTGAATGGTGGGAGGAGGTCATGTTTTAGGTTCCTCTTGGTGGTAAAGAAGAGCAACATCACTTTTCTCCTTCCATTCCTCCTTTCCCATGTCATTTAGTGCTGCCCCAAGGGCAGAAGCACACACACCACACTTTCTCATTTCTCCTAAGCACTTTCGAGCTGTTGAATGGGGCTCAGGAGCAAGAGTTGTCTGCTGCCTTCCCCAGCTTGGTCACAGGGTTATTGAACTGCCTGTACTTGTTTCCCGTGGAACTCCAGTGTTGTCCCCAGAAATTGAAATAGGTTAGCAGCTAGGTGTAGATTTCCCAAATCTTAGAGGCTAAAGTAGCGTGTCGAGGCTGGCAAGTGTCCTATGCTGTTGTTTGGGAGGTGGCGGTTTGTTTGCTGGGACCTGCTGTCTGTCCAAGTGGTGGGATGAGAGCAAGTTAACTCTGGTGCCAGTTGCAAGTTGGGACTTTTGGCTTAGACTCCCTGTCATGGAAGGATTTGTGTTTTCTCTGTAGGTCCTTGGGGAAAAGGATTGCTGAGTCTGGTGTGACCCTGGTCAGAGAGATCAGGATTAGCTTTTGACAGGGGACTTGGAGCCCATCACAGTGTTGAAGATCCTTGAGGTAGATTAGCTCTCTAGCTGCTGAGCCCATGCTGGTAGCTGAGTAGCCCCTTTCCCACCTTGCCAGTGTCGGTGTCCTTGCTGCCTTTTGATTTGTATCCTCTGTTACAGATATTTTTTTTTTAAACATTTCTTCTTTCATTGTGCACAAGTGCTGAGACTCTGAGGCCCCATTTCTTCTGTGTATATATCCTGACTTGGGGCTTTTATTCAGCAAATTGTTCATTCTTCTGTCAGACAATGTCATATTCAACTCTGTTCATATTAAACCACTGTGAAGCAAGCCTCTGTTTTTCTCCTTAAGTTATAAATGTATTATTTCCTAGTGCTGAATACATGCTGGGTATTGTGCAGAACTCATATAACATGGCCATTGTCCTGGGGTGATGAGTAAGCCTTGCATTTATGTTACGTTACAGAAAAGCAGAATCTAGACTGCTTGTAGTAGGTATATGGTTTCTTGTAACTTGCAACTGACTTTGTCACATAAATAATGCATCTCCTTCCCGCAAGTAGCCATATAATACCTCTGGTTTCGGTCAGATTTAGCAGATTTGATTCTTATGTTTGTTAATTTGACTTGAATGTATTTATATTACCTGTGTTTATATATGCATATGCAATTGTACATAAACATATTCATATAGACCCATCCTTTGATACACCCACATATCATCAACAATTTCTTTCATTACCCTTTTACCTCATTTGATGATGCTTCATTGTGTTGTTTTTCAAAAAGGTTTGATGCAGACAGAAAGGTGGGTGAAATCCTGAGATCTTCTAATGGGTGTTTTCATCTGACTAATATGGTCTTGTACAGGGCAGGTTCCATGAAGGGTTGGAATGAGGGAGGTAGGAATCTTTTCATTTGGTAAATTAAAGATAGTTTTAGAGCTGGACATGATAGCACTTGTTTGTAACCCCAGGAGGATCAGGAGTTCAAGGTCAGTCTTCATTACGTGATTAATTTGAGGTCAACTTGATCAATATGGGCTCTTGACCTCCTAGAAAATGTACTTTTAACTTAATTTAAAATGGAACAATAGTATAGAAAAATGAAAACAATGGTATAGAAAATGTTAAAAAGATGAGGACATTACAGAGACTTAAGAGTGATACTTGGTTTTAACAGAAGAGCCAGCTGTTTTAAAGAAGTTAAAGGATTTTTGATCATTAGAGAATGAGGTGTGTGAAGATATCTTGAGAGGGTAGGAAGACTAGTTGTTTTTGTTAGATAAAGGAAAGGAGTGATCAAGAGATACAGCCTTTTTTGGTTTGGTTTGGTTTTCCCAGACAGGGTTTCTCTGTGTATCCCTGGCTGTCCTGGAACTCATTCTGTAGACCAGGCTGGCCTCAAACTCAGAAATCCTCCTGCCTCTGCCTCCCAAGTGCTGGAATTAAAGATGTGCGCCACCACTGCCCGGCTCGAAATACAGCCTTTGTGCGCAGCAGTATTACAGAAGGAAAAGTACCGTCATATTTTAGATAGACAGTATTCAGCTCCCTTAGGTGTAGGGTAGGGTAGTCAGAGTATAAGTAAGATGAGTGAGTACATTGTGTTTCTCACAGACACTCAAGAACTTTCTATACAAGACAAAAATGAGAGATAAAGAAGAAGGTAAGGCATATCTA
>JADRCD010114620.1:0-12806 GCA_019843815.1 Montemys delectorum
ACACACACACACACACACACACACACACACACACACACATTATGAAATGATAATCAGAATCAAGTTGAGAATGGGAGAAATTGTCTTTCCCAGCCAATAGCACACCAAATCCCAGTAGAAAATAGTCATCCCTGAACATATACATACAAGTAACATTATGCAGACTAAGCAGGATATATTTATGTATTTAGGAGTTTATATACAGAAACATGCATATATATGTAAGAACATTGATGAAAAAAGAGGCAATGATTTTTGAAGGAGACCAAGGAAGGGTATATGAGTGGATTTGGAGGGAATAAGGGTATGGGGAAATGATGTAATTGGATGATAATCTCAAAAATAGATATTAAAAGTACAAGAAAATAAATCTTATTTGAACTTCTGAGAATGTTCTGGGGTCTCTTGCAAACAATGCAATTGTTTCCACAAGGGGACACCAAAAATGCTTCAGGGGTCAATTAGAAAGGGTAAACAGTAGATAATTGGGTTCTAAAAGTTTGATTTCCTTTTTTGGTCTGTTTGCATAGAATGGCCCTTCTAGCACAGTCTCAAGAAGGGAGAAGCAGATAGTGTTGATTCTGATGGTAGTGGCTTTGTATGTCTCTATGGGCAAGGGATAGTTCTAAAGAAACTTGACTCTGAGATATAAAAGACATCTAAGCAATCACACACTAGTGTATTATCATTAACTGTTTCTTTTTTTTCTGTAACAACTTTGTCCAGCAAAGATGCTCTTTCACCTCTGTGTGTGGAAACTGCATCAGCTATAGGCTGATATCCGTTTCCTTAGCACCAGGTCATCAAGTTTGCCGCATGAGCCTGCTGAAGCTGTTTCTACCATCTCCTACTCAGGGCATTAAAGAGAACCAAGAATAAAGGTTTCTACTATATTCATTTGCAAATGATGGTAGACGTCGGGGGAATGTTCCCACAGGAGTAGGTCCAGTAGCACCGTTTTCTCTTTAATGAAACCTGTATTTCAGTTTGGCCAGGAGGAAGAAGAATGGTGTGGCCTTCACAGATCAAGTGACTTTCAGAATCCATGTTGGAAAAATAAATTTGGCTAACCACCAAGAGTGTATATAATGAGGTAGAGAGATGCAAGCATCCTTTGTATGTAAAAATTAATTAAACTATTATTTTAATTGATACCCCACAGATCTTTTATCAGAAATATTTAAGAAATGTGTACGTGATAATAACTTTCAAACACAGTATTTCCAAATGTCAAGTTAATGTGTTCAGGGAGCAAGAAGATTCAAGCACTCAGTATGAGACTCACATCACATCTGTTTCCACAAAATGCTTTTGGGAGCCTTTGAAGCAGAGACAGTGGGGGACCTTAAGTTATTTGCAAGACATGGAGGTGAAGATGGGGAATATCCCTCCCCCTCTTTTCTGCTTTACAACTAGAAGTGAAGATTTCTTAGAATAAGCTGTTGCTTCAGCACCAAATAAATTAGGAGTCATTATTAGTTGCCGAAATAACAATATGCATAAGTGAAAAGCAGAATTACTTTTTAGGATTTAGGGGAGAGGTTGTTAAAATGACATAGTTTTGAATAATGTTGCCTCCCCTAGCTAAGATGTAATTACTGAATTTTTAAAAACAGAAAAGCCATAATCTAGTAGTTCTAAAAATCCACTCAGCTCTCTGTAGGCATTTGAGAATCACTGTTTGTTTTTTGGAGTGGAAGTAACATCTTTTGCAGTGAGTTTTTGGAACATGGCCATTGCTGAATAAAGGTTTCCAATGGTGCACTATATCTCTTCTGTATAATTGCACTAAAAGAATACATTGGCATAGCATGGGCTTTATAATGAGCTGGGGGCAAATATAAAAATGCCAGAAACTTTCAACTGGGAGTTCTGTATTCTGAATATTGTTTTGCTCTAACAGCAATACCATGAAAATTGAATGAAAAAAAATTAAGTTGTTGTTATTTACTCTGATAGTTAAAACAAAGGTCTCCCAGGTCCAGACCTGACAAGTGACATAGACGTTTGGATTTATTCAAGGAGTTCTTTACAAAGTAGTTTGGCTTATGTTTAAACCTGCCCTTGAAGACAATTGAGGTTCTGTCTAAACCTGCCCTCAGCGACATGTTGGGTTAAGAGTCTAAATCTGTTCGTTGATCACTGTCACCCCAAGTCAGTCAAGGATGAGGGTATGTGACTGGGAGGCCCTAGTTGCCACTACCACATTGAATAATAATCGTCAAACACATACAGTTGTTGTATAACACTGATTAGGATCGCACCAGCAATCTTTTAACCTTTGTGCTAAAGGCTCTTCCCTTCGGATTCCTTCCATGGTATTTTGTAGTAAAGTCAGGAAATGCAGATTGTCAAGAAATGTGAGTCTGGGATTTTTTTTACTTTGATTGTAAGCTGGAAACTTAGCTTGAGACAGTTTCTTGAGTACTGGAAAGAGACACAAAACTCTTGGAGAAGAGATAAAGGAACATTTATGGAGATAGCAGCAGTAGCAAAAACATGAGCAATTTTGTCCTAGTTCTCTGAACCCACTAATGATCAAAATGGTCAAAATAATATGAAAAGGGTCAGACTGTGTTGTTACAAGCAGGGGTAACATTTTAGGGGCATTCCCTATGTCAGAAGTGAAATCTTTTATTTCCAGCAGTAAGTATATTAGTCTCCAACTCCAGGGACCTGGCAGTATACTGAGTCGTCATGATCCCTATATTCCAAGGCCATGAACACTTTGTCATTTACTCTCAGTGAGCTCCTATGCCTCTTATTCAAGGCTCATAGTGATACACAGAACACATGTTCTTGAAAAAAACCTATCCTGGAACTAAGGCATTCAGTGTTTTTTGTTTATAAGATAATGCTAAAATGTAAGTTAAATGGAAAATTGTTTGCCTACACAGACTAGGGCTAGGGTGGTGTGTAAAGAAATGGTGGTCTGATTCATCCTCAGGACAGAGGACCAAGACCGTTACCTTCTTTGCTGCCACTCTTTCCTGCAAGATTTTGGTCCTGAAGCTACTTCATCTCTCCAAAAGCAAAAATCTATGCTCTATACTGACTCCATGCTTAGGGGAATGAGGGAGTATATTGTTGGTTATCATCATGTGGGGAATGAGGGAGTATATTGTTGGTTATCATCATGTGTCATGACCTGAGTTTGGGGGTCCCAGGTGTCCAAAAGTTATCATACAACAATTTCCCCTTAGCAAAGCAAAGCAAACTAAACAAAAACTCTCATTTGACTTAAGATTTATGTAGTTCCAAATCAGAGGGTTAAATCATTGAAGGGAAAGACCATTCTTTTGGAAGGAGAGATGTGGAATTTGGAGTTTCAGGCCAACTCCTAGTCCCTGTGCAAAAATCCATCTTCTGACATAGCCTTTAGTAAGATTCTGGACTAAGGGTCCAGGAGGCTAGCCAAAAAACTTCTGTCTGTATGCCATATTTTCCTCATATAGAAACAATTGGTATTTTAAAGTAATTAAGGTGTGTAATCTGAAAATAAAAAAAAAACAAAAACAAAAACAAAACAATTAAAGTTGTACTGTTAGGTATGTCAGGAAAGTCCATAATGATATTTCTCTACAAATAGCTTTATGTAAAAAGCACTTTTACTTTCTTATCTCTTGTCTGATTCAGGAATCCAATCTGGCCGAGTTGTTATTGCCAGATTACATTTCTTTTTTTTTTTTTAAAGTTACAAATAATCTTGTGGCCATGGAAGTGAGCCAGGACCTCAGAGCTGTCTGAGGTGCTAGCTAGAAGACTATTGTTATTCTTCTCACAGAGATAGAAGGAGCAGGAGAAACTTGGGCCAGATGACACCCTACATGTGCTCATTGTTTGACTGTAAGACTTTGCAGCAGTCACGTGTCTTCTCCATCTGATGATACTTAGTATTCTGCTAGCCCCGACATGCCTCTTTTATCTCTAAATTCCAGAATATGTAAGTATTTGAACTTTTTGAAAGGGTGACTCATTTTGTTTTCTTTATAACAAAAGTAGCATATTTACTTGGGGGAAAATAAAGGAATATAGATTTTTAAAGGAGTGATTTTTAATAATGTCATTACTTTTTTATTTTATTTCATACATGCATGAAATAAATTTTGGACCTTTTCTTTTTGATAAAACGCCTTTTAGTTAATAATATAGAGTGAGCAGGTGGTGGTAGTGGTGCACACCTTTAATCCCAGCACTTGGAAGGCAGAGACAGGGAGACCCCTGAGTTCATGATCAGTCTGATGTATATAGATCAAGTTCCAGGACAGCCTGGGATAAACATAGAAATCACAACTTTTTTTTTTTTTAAATAGAGTCTGTTTTCTTCCCTTAGCATTTGGAGTTTATTCTGAATCTAATGGAGAGCCATTGGAGAGTTTCAAACAATTGTACTCTTCACAGCAGAGGCAGAGAAAAGAGAAGAGCAGTCACACAAAAGGCTGAGTGGAACTCACTTCACTCTTTAATGTTTTCAGCATCCAAAAAGAACAGTCCATAGCTGGTTCTGGTATTTCACACTTGCAATATCAATGATTCTGAAGGCTGAGGCAGACGGATTACAAATTTGAGGCAATCTTGGACCTGATACCAAACTAAATTAGATAAAGGAGATCCTATATCAAAATAAAGCTAAATGGAACGAAGTCTATGGCTTGAGGTAGAGCAGCGATTGCATGAGATATTGCCTTGGGTTCAGCTGTTATTACCCATCTCCCCACTAGAAGTTTATGAGACTTCATTAAGCATGAATTAATGATGATTATAGTACAGATACTGTGAGTTGCTGTATTAACAGCACATGTATCTGTACCTTTATCTGCCATGAAAACAAATTGGTATGGCATATGGAAAAGAATTAATCACGTGGAGAGTGTTTAATGGCTTTCTAATCAAAATGATCAACTACACATGCCAAATCTCAGAGCACCCCCCTCAGATATTGACAGTCTATGAGGCAATTTTTCGTACAGGTATGTAATTGCAGCAAACCTGCTTATATTGGCCAATTTATTTAAGATTATTTCATTACAATTCAATTCAAAAGAATGGTTAATTCAACAGTGTAAAATATAGGGCCTTTAAAATGTAAGAACCAAGAAGACCAACAAAAGGGAGTAGACAGGGGAGCTGCCATTAAGTGTCTAGACAAGTCCATCCAGGTCTGTTTCCTAGCAGCAAAAGTAAACAGGAAATTACATTGGCCTACATAGCTTCTATTGTTGCTGAAGAAAATATGTATGGTTTTCTCCCAGACAAATTTTACCCTGAAATTTATTATATGTTTCTTGCATGAGGGATAATAGGTTGTAGCAGACATCTTCAACTACAGCTTTGTAAAGGAACACCAGACCTACTGAATAGATAATTCTTGTCTTGACCTCATACATTAAGGGCTAGAGTGTGATATTAAACTATAATTCAGGTTCGACATTTCCTTAGAGGCTGTGATTATGCAGTCTCACTTATGTTTCTGATGATTTGATACAGACTAGTGCTTGGAACTGTGGCTGATAATCTAACTACATTTTCCACTTGATTATTTCTTGAATGTCAGATACCTGAAAGGTAATCACTAAAGGGTTATGATTTGCGTGGGAATCATATTGTGGAAACCTTGGTTTAGTAACTCTAGGACCTAGAGTCTGGACTATGTTGCTGCTGCTACTGCTGCTGTTTGGTGCAGTACTAGAAATGGAGCCCAAGGAATTGAGCATCTAAGACAAATTCTCCATCACCAAGCTACAAACCCAGTCCTCCCCATTTTATGAGTATGCATTAAGTAAACTTGGACTGAGTAAATAATTTGCTCATTCTTTGCACCTTCTGACTCGATCAATCATTCTCCTTTGATTTCTGTTTAGATAGCTCCCCATCCCTTCTTATACACATTGTGAACTCCAACCACACAAGGCCACGGCAGTTTCTCCCTTGTCAGCCCTTCATGGCAGAGTGGTAGTCATATCATCTTTTGTACTTAGTGCAGGGAATGGCACTTGGCGAGTTCTCAATACGTGTTTATTAAAGGAATGTAGCCAATGTGCAATATTGTTGATTTTTACTCAGATCCTCTTGCCTGTTTCCTAAGTCACTAATGGACTTCTATACTCTTGCTTTCAAATCACTGCCGAAATCACGTATTTGAAATAGAAAGAGGTAGTTTAGTTTTCAAATAATGGACCTTACAGCATACAGCTGGCTGTGGTATGTCAACATGGGATGGTACTAGTCATTGAGCATGTACAGGATTGTTTAATGCGACATTTATATGTGTTCTTACCATTATGCATCTTTTAACCTCTAATCACCATCGTTCACCACCTACTTCATGAAAGCACCCCTTCATTTTAGGACTACTTTGAACACATCAAAAGACATAATCCAAATATATCCTAAATAAACAAATCCACAAGATCCATTTTCCTTCAAAGAAAATATATCTGGCTCTTTTTTTCCTCTCCAAAAAATGAGTTTAGACCTTGAAGAGCTCACTAGATTTAGACAGTACCACCTAATTATTTTTTATGGTCAATTTTACTTCAAAAACAATAATTAAGCATGGTTCTCTGTAACATCTAGTGTTTTTCTCCCCCCACCCCCCCAGGAGATATTTTGTCTTACTCCTTTTTTGTCTTAGCTCAGCACATTGGTGTGTGTAAGTTATCATTATCTATTCTGGTTTTAGGCAAAAGTGACATGGTAGTGATATTGGGCAAGTTTACTTAATGTGACACTGTCAGTCATTGACTGACATTCCATTTTGTCCCTATTTATAGTTTTGGTTTCTTTGTTTAGACAGCCTATATTTCTATTCTTTTTATGATTATTTGCTCTTGTTTGTTGGACAATTGTAGTAGATACATTAAAAAGAGCTATATCTGCTTTCTCCATCGCAGGGTCCCTGTGAGTCTCTAGAGTGTCAGGAAATGTTGAACTCACTTGTTCATAAGCGTTCAGATCTCTCCTTTTACTTGTTTATGCAGCTAAGTCATTTGGAATCATATCCTAAATATTGTGTTATTTATAGGCATTTTTATAATCTCTAATAATTAGAATGTATAAATGTTAAGCACATGCATGCCCTTTCCAAAGGTAGACATGCATAGAGTCTTACTTACTATGTAATTACTGCCTCACTGACTCAAGAGAAGTGAATTCAAAGATGATCCCTAAATCATGCCACAACAAGCTCAGTCTCTGAGAGCTCCTGGAGGTCCACCTTAGTTGGTCTTCCTGAGCAAGCTGTTCCAAACATTGAATTGTGAATGGGGGTGACAATTGTAGCATTACTAAAATATTTAATGTGGAGGCTAGAGAGATGATAAAGGCATTTACTGCTTCCCATTATCTGTTCCCAGCACCCATGTGATAGTTCAGAAACATTTCAACTTTGTGTCCAGGGATCCAGCGCCCTCTTCTGGCTTCCTCAGGCATATCCCATACATGTACATGCAAAGAAAACACTCTTGCATTTTGAGAAAACACTCAAAACATACATTTTGTTTGTTTGAGATAGGTTCATCCTTTAAAAAAATTTTTTTGATTAATGTTTAGTGAGTACCTTCCTGATAAACACAAAATTCTAGTGTCAATGGTAATATGTTTTCTTGAAATAGTTCTACACAAGCAACAAGCATTCCTTAGTCATCTGTTTGCTATTTGTCACAATTGTTCAGCCTTGCACTGGAGAAGGTAGGGAGTGATACTTTCATTGTATATATGAGCAGCTTGCGGTTCAGAGACGTTGCTGTGCAGTAAGTAGTCGGACCAGATCTTCTGTATATTAGACTCAAGACACCTCTAGCCTATATGTAATTGAAGACAAATGGGAATAAATGTTTCAAGAGACAGAGATAAGACAGTTATCCATTCCACTACAATTTGGACTGAAGTTTCAAGGTGCTACTCTTTCCAAGTGACAATTATAATTGACTGTGTAAATATTGTGACACTGTTGCTCTTTACTTAATGTCCAGTTAAGGATGTGCCAGAATTATATAGAAAGTTGAAATGTTAATAATTGGCTGTAATATTAACCAAAATTATTTGTTCATTCCAATAGAGTTTAAAAGCTTGTTAATGCACTACACATGTTGCTAGCTGGTGACCTTTGTAATCCAATTATGGTTCATTCACATTTGCAAAACCGTCTGGTTAGAAGTTTCCCTTAATCATTAGCATACTGTCATTTTTTCATTTATTATGTGTATAGGAAAAAATTCCAAATGTCGACATAGAAGTATAAGTCTATAGACATCATATTATATGTATTTGAAAGTTAATATCCTTTGCTTCTTAAGCACAGCCCTTCTTGTGATCATCGAAGGACTGCATCACAGAGGCTGAAGAGATAGCTCAGCAGTTAAGGGCCCAGCCTGGTTTTTCAGAGGTCCCGAGATCCGTTCCTAGCTTGCAAATACCTGTAACACGAGCCTTATGGGATCTGATACCCTCTTCTATCCTCCACCACCACCGGGACCACATGTGCATAGAGATATATTCAGTCAAAAATACCCAAGCACATAAAATGAAAATAGTAATAAAAAAGAAATGTGTTGAACTCCTACTCTAAGCTGTCCATTGGACTAAGTCTGCATCATGCATTTTCTCAGTCACACCTTTGGATCCCGTCAGCTTGAAACTAGTTCCAATCACATTCCTGAGCTGTCTCCCACTCACCAGCTCCTTGCTTCTGGATCTTTTTCACTCCACTCTTTCAGACTTCCCTGTAGTTTCAAGAGCATGTGTCAAACATACGTCATTGCCTTCTTTGCTAGTCACTGAGGAAAGATACTATATTATTTCTGGGAGAAAAAAGTATATATGTCAGCAGGAGATTCAACCAATGAATATTTTTTATGGACTTGCATTTATTACACCCCAAAACACGACCTTATTTACTTTTAAATTTTATTTATTTATTTACTTATCCCTAATGCTGCCTCTCCTCCCAGTACACCCCTCATAGAATTCTATCCCCCCCCTTTCACTCCCCTCTCAGTGTGTCAAGTTTCTACAGGATGTGGCAAATCCTTACCCACTGAAGCAGGACAAGGCATCCCTATGCTACATGTGTCGGGAGGCCGAGATTTAGCTCCTCTATGCTCTTTGGTTGGTGGCTCAGTCTCTGAGAGCTTCCTGGGGTTCAGTTCAGTTGACACTGTTGGTCTTCCTGTGGGATTCCTATCCCTTTCAGGACCTTTATTCCTTCCTCCAACTCTTTCATAAGTGTCCCCAGCTACTCTCCAATGCTTGGATGTGGGTGTCTGCATCTGTTTGGGTCAACTGCTGGGTGGACCCTCTCAGAAGACAGTTATGCTAGGCTCCTGTCTTTAAGCATAAGGGACTATCATTAATTGTGTCAGTGATTGGGGCTTGCCCATGGGATGGGTCTCAAGTTGGGCCAGTTATTGGTTAGTCGATCCTTCAGTGTCTGCTCCATCTCTGTCCCTGCATTTCTTTTATACTGGACAAATTTTGAGTGGAATGTTTTGAGGTGATTTCATTTTGATGTCCTTATTCCTACCCTGGGGACCCTACCTGGCTCCAGGAGGTGTCCTCTTCAGGTTCCATGTCTCCACTGTTAGGCATCTCGGCTAAGGTCACCCACAATGACTCCTGCTTCTTGCTTTGACTTCGCTCTCTGTATATTGCTTTGTCTATGTATTATATACGCCCCTCTTTTCTTCTTTGGCATCCTCGTATCTCAACCAAGGAATCCTGATGCACTTGTATGGTCTTAGAAACTTCTCCAGTCTTACAACCATTTTGCAATCCAAGTTTTAAGTCCCTTCAAAGTCTAAGTGGGTACTTTCAGATCCCTTCATGTGACGTTGAATTGTTTCTGTTACCCATAATTAAACTGCACCGTCTGATGTGGTGATTGCAAAATGTTGCCCTAATTTACCAAGACAAGAATGCATTAGCAGCAGTACTAGAAAATGAAGGCAGGATTGAGTGTGTAAGGTGTATGTCTGATGCTGCCTTCAGCATTCTCAGTACAAATTCCATTTTGTCCATGGGGTTATGACACCTTTTCTTCAGTTAAATCTGTTTTTGTGGTGACGTTGATAACAAACATAACTTGAATAAGTAATGCTTCCATACTTGATTTCTATCTTCTTTTAATTTCTTAAAATTGTATTAGCATATATTACTTATACAAAATAATGAGTTTCATTATAATCCAATTTTTTATTTCTAAGCATTTCCTGAGTAGGCTTCTTCGTTGTCACCGGTTGCTCATATCACTGATGGGATTCAACAGTTCTTTTGTGCCTCAACCCGATTTGTGTACTATAGTCTGAATATGCATAATCTCCACTAAGGATACACACAGAATGATAATGTTGGGAAGTGGTCATACTTTTTAGAGGTGGAGATGAGAGAAACATCATTACAGTGACATAAAGCTGAGTGATAAAGTCAAGGACAAAAAAAGGTCTTTCAGGAAGTGCTTCAGGGCTAAGGTTAGAGTACCAGGGAGCTAAGAATGCTAAGAGCTAAGAGGAGGTGTTGAAATGATATAGATTATGGTTTGAAGTTGACCATGAGCAAACTTGCTTACACTCATTTATTCTCAGTCTTAGAATTTTCAAAGTAGAAATATTATCCTAATATTATTCTGAGAAGCAAATAAGATGTCCAGTATCAGAGTAGGCATTAGTATGCCTGAAAGTTACACACAGAGAATGTAAAATCTTGATCCAAATCAATTACACTGCTATTATGTGGCAGAGTAAAATCTAGAACTCAAGTTGGCCTGACTCCAAAATCTTTCTGTTCTCTTTTTTTTTTTTCCTTTTTCAATAGAACATTTGATCAGTTACTACGTGGGAATACAGATGTTCAGGGTTGGAAGGAACTTCTATGCTACCTATTATGCCACTGATGAGCTGTGTTATTTCCCTTCACAGCTTATCTCAACACAAGCTCTGCCAAGATTTCACTAGGCTTTTCTTGAACACCTTAGCTTATCTGCAATTGACCTAATCTATATTGAGATTGTACTCTGAGGTGAAATAACACTGCTGTCATTTAAAGTGCCTGACATGTTTGTGTTATGTTGAGGATGATACCAGTGTAAGAGAAGAGACTATCAGATAGATATGCAAGCAGCCTAGGAAAGTTTCTTAAATAGACATCCTATGTCCCTAAGCTATGGTTGCAGGACCGAGACAGACAGATAGAGAGACAGACAGATACACACACACACACACACACACACACACACACACGGGGAAAGGAGGGGAGGGGGTAGAGAAAGACAAGACAGAGAATCACCAGAAAATCCCTGCTTTGACCTAAGCCTTCCTTTCCTTTTTTCTTCTGAAATAGGGAAGCTTCCCAGATCCCTCTGAAGATTGGGAATATTTTCGTTGTCATAGGGAAATAGCCATAACTTTACAAGTTGCCCAGAATGCAAGTACCCATCCTCTACTAGATTTGTCAGGATGTTTAAGTTAATTAATTTGTGGTTTACTTTCCTCTAATTCACACTTTATTATTGGAACAATAGGTATACTTTAGTCTTTTAAACTTTTTTTTTTTTTAATAATGTCGGTACTTAAGGAAAACAGGACATTTGTTGGTGAGGTACTAATTTAAGTTTACATTGTTTTACTTACAACCCAGTTGGTGCCCTCACTTGTAGTTAGTCAGACTAATGCTGGAAGCAGCCAGCTGATTTTTAGACTGAGGCATTGAAGTTGGGTGAGTCTCCATCCTCAAGTCATAGCTCAGGGAGGACGTTATGCTGTCTTGTTGGAGGTTGTAATTTTAAACCACTTGGAATAATATTCTCCTTTGCTTTAATGTTATACATCCCTGTGCATGTTCTTCCGTAATTGAAAGGGATATCGGGCAAGTTTGATCTGTCTGGCTTTGACTTATGCTGTCCTTATCATGGCCTTTGTGTCATTAAGAAAAAAATTGGTATTGATCTTGGACCATACCACTACATTGTGCTGCAATTTTTCTTCCTTGCTAGTGGAATATAAATCGATAAAAGGCAGCTGCTTTAGACGAGGGCCAGATATGGTGCTGTCATTTATATATTGTAAATCCAATGATAGCTGATCAAATCAGTGCCTCTCCTGTTCCAAACTTGACATGATTGAATTGTCAATAAAAAAGATTTTACAGTAAGGGAAGGAGAGCTGACAGTGTAAATGTCTGAAAACCCAATGAAGCTCAATAGAAAATGAAACAATGAGCTAGGATATCATTTTATAATTTCCAATGGGGAAAATATTTAGTGAATCATGGCTGCGATTGGATGATCACAGAAGGAGAGGAAGCAGCAATGAAAAGCCACCTATCTTGCATTGTAATTTTGGTGAAATCTGAAATGCAAATTTACAGATGCAAATTTTCAGAATTATGCATCATACCCACTGAGTTGTTTATTTACAGAAATGTTTCAAATCCTCTCCACCTCCTCCCTCTTCCACAGGCACACTTTTTACTGATTATACCCAGTTTCTAGGTGAAAAATAAACATATCCCTGCCTAGGCATCCTGCTGACATCTAATAGATGACTCAGGAACAGATCTGACCCTACATTCTTCAAGTCAATCAGGAGAGCTTTATTTTCCCTTAATCCATCTCTAAAAGTAGCCAGATGTGCTTTGAGAAACTGAAAGGACTGTGCTCCTGGGAACGTGAAGAAATCCTGCCAGCTTTTCAAGAGACCTCATTTGTTCCTTGGCAAATCCAAGCTCGTGACACTTATTTGTATGTAGAGAAGCATTTTAAGTCCCACAGGCTGGGAACTGATAAGAGAATGTTGGTTCATCTACCCCCCCCC
>JADRCD010114628.1:0-19692 GCA_019843815.1 Montemys delectorum
AAAAAAAAAAAAAAAAAAACAAAAAATCAAAAACAAGCAAGCAAACAAACCAAAGAAGCAAACCAACAAAAAGTGCAAATATAATTGTTAAATCATGGGCTGTATAAAAGGGGTGACAGGATGGATTTTACTTATAGACTCCTTAAAATCAGGACTAGTGGAAGGAAGGAGGGCAAGGGGGAGAAAGAAGAAACAAATGAAAATAAAATGGCAAGAAGAGACCACTTGTGTTTCTGTTAGCAGCAACTGTAACTCATGTTGAGTCTTTCCTCTAGCTGGCACCCTCTGTGTGTGATTAGTGCTTTAGGATGTGCTAATGTAGAGATTATTTCTCTGTATCACACATGAAATTATTGGTTTCTTTCACTGTCAAGTGAAAAGTCTAGTTTTAGTATTCTGAATTCAGTATTTATTTTGATTTTATTTTGCAGTTTCTTTCTTTCTCTGATGTTTATTTTTTAGTGTGTGCAGAGAATATGAACTCTTCTACTGATATGTTAAAATGTGGGGGAAAAACTGATACTCTAAAAAATCTCATACTTGGAAAGCTATGCCCATTTTAATAGCCATTGAATTTATCAAAAGTGCATTTTGTTATAAAACAGATTCTCATTTTCTTTCCTTTTTCATTTAGAAAAAGATTATAATCTTACCCAAAGTGCAGCTTCTTGGTGTAACAGAATTCCAAGGAAATGATATAAATATAACTATAGAAAATTCATATTTCCATGAATATATTTTCTAGAGTTTAAAAAATGAAATTATAGCATTATAGCTTATTAGTGATCATTAAATTAAAAAAATTTTTAAACAGTCTTAGTTGTAATAGCAGATTGCAAGGAAATCTATCCTCCAAGGCCAAGATTTCTTGGTTATGGGTGTTCTGAATGTGGCCAAGTTACTCAAACCCCATGAATGTAGATCCCTGCAACTGTGGATTGGGCAAAAATATTTACCCCAGAGATCATTATAGAGACTGAACATGATAATACAGTTTAGTACACAGAGAAATCAAATAATAAAATAATATTACTTCTTATATTTCAGGCCAAGAGTGTCATAATTCCTTTAAGATGGAAAACATCCTGCAAGAACCTAAAGCAGCTGGAGTGCCATGGAGACGGTTGATGTAATGTCCTCTGTTATTCGTTTGTGCCTGTGGTTTAATATTGTACTAAGCATATCACCTTCCAAAGACAATAGCCCAAACTACTGTAAAAATCATGTAGAGACATGTAAGATTCTCACATTTGTCCAATATTGGTAAATTTTATATGAGACAACACAATACAAAAAGAAGATTCTATTTCTGAGACAATTCTACATGATAAAAGGCTGGTATAGATTCATAGCCTAGAATGTAGATTTAGTTTTATTTGCTGTTAAAAAGCATTATGAAAATATAGTTCTAGATGCTGGGGATACTCCTGCATGGTAGAATATTTGCTTAGAATATGGGAGACCTTGGATTAAACCCTCACTATTCCTCCACAAATCTTCTTGAAGAATAAATCAGTTTTAAGGGCTGAGGCCAGGATCAACCTATTCTCTCTCTCTCCCTCTCTCTCTCTCTCTCTCTCTCTCTCTCTCTGTGTGTGTGTGTGTGTCTATGTGTCTCGCTGTTTCTCTGTCTCCCTGTCTCTGTGTGAGTGTGTGTGTGTGTGTGTGTGTGTGTGTGTGTGTGTGTATGTGTGTGTGAGAGAGATTTCTTTCTTTCTGGCATGGCATAGAAACAAATTGCAAAGCCTGGCCTCTTCCACAGTTTTCCATCTTTAGTTTATGGCAGTTTTCTCCCTTACAGCCAGATTTGGCTGTTCTCACTAACACTATCTCAGTTCATCAAATATTTTACTTCCTTCCAATCAGCATTTACTTCAAAGTCAGTCTTCTCTCTCATATACACCAAGTAAGTTGTAACCAAAGTGGAGCAACATCTGCAGAAGGCAAGGTTGATAAACAAGGTTCTGTTGGCCTCTGGGGAACAGACATGTGTCTTGTTCTGTTTTATTTTTTTATTTTTGTGGAAGAAAATGACATGAAGAAATTTTTAAGCTAATTGTAAGTCTCCAGCTTGATGATGTTAATGATGTTTAGTTTTTAATAAATAACAGAACAGTGTAAATGTTTGGAGGAGACTGGGCAGTTTTTTGTTGTTATTGCTGATGGTAGGTTTTGTTTCTTAGGTTATTATTTTGTTTGGTTTGGTTGGCTTTTTGCTCTGATTTCTATTGAAATGTAATCACCATTAAAATAGGATTTTATCTAATTCGCTGCAGAATTTCCAACACAAGTGTTTTCTGAAAAAAATGAGAGCTGCTCACTAAGTGTCTGTCCAATGAATGCGTGATTATTAAAGAAAGACTGCGCACACTGACATCCAGGAGCACAGTGATTAAACAGATGATTATTGTTCTGGCTCAATGAATCTTTCTTTATCCACAAGTAGAAGCAGTGAGGGAAATAATCCAGCAGTCAATCATACAAAGCAGGCCTTAGTAATATGGACGTGACAGGAGTTTGAAGATAATGTGACCATTGTCATTTTGGTGTCGGTAATGAGCAAGGAAGAGAAAACTGGACAATCCAGTCAGATCATTATTGTTAAATAGACAGGATCCAGAAAGTTGAATTTGAAAAGACAGGTGATTTTGTAGGCCAATATTAAAAAAAAAGAAGAAAGAAAGAAAGAAAGAAAGAAAGAAAGAAAGAAAGAAAGAAAAAAGAAATGTAGTGATGAGAAAATTTAAGTTGTTTTCAAACAAAATTCTGACTTTTTAGCCATTCATTGAGCTACAGGATTTCTATTTATGGACTGTAGGAATTAGACTGTAGGAATCGTGTGTGTGCAGGGATAGGGGTTAGGCACGGCCATACCTGTGCTGTAGATGTTCAGCAGCTTCCCTGCCCTCCACAGGCTAGCCAGCATTTCCCTGCTTTGTGTTATGGCAACTGAAAAACAACTCAGGTCTTGCCAGACTAAGAACCACCCAACAGAGAAGAAGAGAGTGGGGAGACTCTGAGGCTGGTGAAGGAGAAGGATGTAAGAGCAGCTCACCATCATACCATTGCACCTTAGACAAGGGTTGACATCTCAGTTTAAGAAGGAAATCGAGGGGAAAAGAAAGCAGTGTTCATCCTGTCTTGTGAGAACAGGAGAAAGGGGACAGATCATGTATAAACAACAGGTCATTCAGATATATTGTAAATTGAATACGTATTCTCCATCTAGACAAACAGCCTTCTGCTATAAAGAGAACATTTTTAGGGAGGCAGAGAGTAAAGAGGTACTCCATTACTCTGAATTTCTAAAGCTAGGTAGCCTTTTATATTGAAAAATGTGGGGAAATGAATTAAAGGTCTAGGAATGAGTCTTTGAAGGGCTGCTTTGGAGATGTCTCATAGAGCAGATAATCTAATTTTCAAAGAATATTTTGATAAAGAAATGGTGTTATAAAATTGATGAGCTGCTGCCTGAGGAAATTTGAAAAACGTGGAATGCCTATAGTAGAATCCACCAAAACCTATCCTGAGTTCAATCAGTATGAATGACTCACTGATATTTAACAACAACAAACCAGAATCCCACACAGAAACGATATGTCTTTTATAGAAGCATTATCTAGTCCCTATATA
Source organism: Montemys delectorum (assembly GCA_019843815.1). Taxonomy (NCBI): domain Eukaryota; kingdom Metazoa; phylum Chordata; class Mammalia; order Rodentia; family Muridae; genus Montemys; species Montemys delectorum. The sequence continues at coordinate 3,634 of JADRCD010114628.1, forward strand.
GCTATATTTTGAATGCTACAATTATTCTGCCTTCTTAAGAAGCAGTCATGTGGTAGGGGCTGACAATCCTCCGCTAAGATACCGTAGAAGTTGGCTTGATTCAAGTTCCACTTGATGGTTGCTGTGCTTCACCCGCCCCATATATTCATTTATCACCTATCTCTAATAATTACAGTAATAATGACTAAGCAAAAGTTTATCAGCAAAGCTATTTTAACCACCACAAGAGTAAAGTCAAAGTATGGCTTCAGGGAAAAGAGCAGGTCTTAAAAAAAGATGAAGAGAGTGTTTGTATACCAAAATGGAAATTCTTAATCACTTCCTCAAAGATAAAGTACAGCCCCACCAATACTAAAGCAGAGTCAGTCACACTAAGGCTAGACATCTGGGAGCCATGCATCAGTTTCTGTGGCCTGCTTCAACTTTACTACTGTGTAAGTCAAAAATACAGCGTGACAATTTCACTATAGCTGATGATACTGTGACAGCTTTGGTTAATTGAAAAACATTCAGCAGTTTAAGAAAGGAGATAGTTTCATGAGTTAAAACTAAATTAATAGGTAGTCATTTCATCGACATTATTTCATGCCATAATTTTCTTCTGAAAGGTTTGGTTCACTTGTGCAACATTCTTATAATCTTGTCAGGTAAAGGCATGCTAAAATAATTTCTTTCTAGCATTAACAAAGATGTGCTCACATTTCACATGTCATAGTTATACTCAGGTGGCTTCTAACCCTGGACAAATGGACACTTATCCAATCCTTTATCCTTTTTGGTGATCTTCCTTTTAAAAGAAATACACTCCGGAGGAAATCTAGCCATTTGCAAGGGAGAAGAAAAAAATAATTATACAGAGAAGATCAGTAGCAGCATTTAACTAGGCTCTTCTTTTGAGTTGACAGAATCTCAAAGCACAGGCTATGCATACTGTGATGTTCAACTGCAAGTGCGTGAGAGAACAGGGTCCAGCATGAACCCCTCAACAGTAGAAGTGATTTTACCTAACCCATTCCATCACCATGATGAGCTCTTGGGGTCTGTGGGGTACTAACTAGGAATGTTATCTTGCTTCCTGAGGATAAGAGTGGGACTTTGAGGCTGTCTGTAATTAGTAAGCACCTACTAAGCATATATAGAGTCTGATTTTATCTTAATTGTGAAACAAAATCATTAAGAAAATATGAAAATGCAATATTGCCTGTCATGCTGGCATTAAGGCTGCGGAGACAGTGATGCAGAGCGTGAAGCCAGTGTGGCTTATAGTATTCTCTCAAAATGATAACAACCAAGCATTCCACCAGCAAACAGAAACACACAGAGGGCTAGTGAGTGTTACTCACTACAGGATGCTTGCCTACTTGCCTAGAGAACCCATATCAGAGTAAAGAAAAAACTAGCTCACCAAGAGTGAAAGAATGTTTTACATGTATTAGAGAGACATTATGTAACCAGTTACATTTTTGTATAAGATCAACATGTCTTTCTGAAGTTCGTAAATCGTAAAGCTCATTTTATAGTTAGAGCCTGTCAAACAAGATTTGAAATCTTTACTATGGAGAGAGATGATGATACTTTCTTCCATAGCAATAATACTAGCATTTCAGTACCATCCACACTCACAACCTCTTGCTCCGCATGTATTTCCTACTCTGAAACCAAGAAGAATCAAGCTTTAGAAAGACTTAAAAAAAAAAAATCAGAACTTTCGCACATATGAAAAAAGGTCAATTTAGCACTATTTTACAAATATTTCCCTTAATTAAGCTTATAATTTTAGAACTGCTCATTTGTTGAATATAAAAGCATTTAAGTAGCTTAAGAAAAATTAGACAGAGAAAGAAGGTAGCTCTGTAAACCCAGATCTTACCTGGAGAATTGAAATGGAGCAACAGCCTCGTAAGCCTCCCTGATCTGGGCTACTCTCCTCAAGGGACAACTGAATCAGAGCAGCCCATATTCTCAAACTCAAAAAGAAAAATCAGGAAGCTTGATCTGTACACATAATGGTCTGCATAATGTAAGAAAGCCCTGTTTCTTGGCAACTAGAAAACAATCCTTTTCAATGAACTCACAGCAATTGGCCCACATTTGTTGTTACACACAGAGTGAGGACAATGTTTGAAGAGCTGAAAAGAGCCTGCTCAAGTCCAAGCAGACTATTTACTTGGAAAGTGTTTTTTTAATTAGAAGACTCCCCATTGCCGCCACCGCTTTCTGAAGATCATCTATGGGCTAACCCGTCTAACCTTGTTGATACCTACTCTTTAGTCGAAGCCCTACTCCTGAGTGTTGTGTGCTGTCTGAACAATGAAAAGGCTATGAGCAGGGCTTGTAAACCAGAGGTTTGTGGTGTTATCTTGGTCTTGATAATTTTCATTTTGCTTTCTAAAACACCAGCAGGAATGTCATGCTGATGTTCATTAGGATACACTGGCCAAACTATCATGTGTTATATTCTCTTAGCTGTCGAAGATGGCTTGGCTCCAACGGATGCCAATTCAGCTGATAGGTAGTAAGTTCGGCTGGGTGAGATCAATCTTACTTTAATCTAACAAATCTGGAGAATTCACAAGTACCCGTGAGAATCCTGAGAGTGTGAATCTTCTTAAGATGCCTTGGCGTCTCACACATGTATCCAAAATTTCACGTGTTAATAAGGGTCCATATGGAGGACTTCAACTTTAAAAAAAAATATGGGAAAGATATAAACTAGTCATAGTTGGGGGTTTTTTAATCACTAAATCTATCCTAGTTGCCATGATAATGGTTTAATTACCTAGTTAAATTATGTCTTTAAAATGAGCAGATAATATGGATAATTTCTATATCCAGGCAACATCAAATTGGATGATTTTTTTTTCTTCATTACCCTTTTTCCAGGATTCAGTAAAAGTATACTTTTACCTTCATTATCTCTCTTCAGTATTCTCAGCTTTAATGTAAACTTCTCTCAGAGTTGTCAATCTTGTCTTCCTGTTCTTGACAAGCAGTTCTTCTCAGGTCCACCTTTGAAAGTGTAGACTTGGGCAGCATCTCAGCACAAAGCACTCTCTTTGTTGGTGGGAACGTAAGACAGTATTGTAAGCTGCTCAAGGTGATGTACTTGAGGAGACCGGCTGGCACCTTCCACTCAGACTCTCGACAGCTGTGTACACTTTCCATGGGTAGATCTCACCCGCCAGGATAATTTTACAAGTGTTTCTTCAGTCTTCATACTGACTCGTCACTGGCTCTATGACCTCAGGCTGATTTGTTAAACATTTTGTGTCCAGGTCTCTTATCTGCCAAGTGAAGGTAATAATATTTACATCATAGGAGCGTTGTCAGGGTTGACTAAGGCCGCATGTGTAAAGCTTCTTAAAATAATGTCCAGCAGGTGGTAAGTATTCAAAGTCAGAGTATATAAGTAATACAGTGTCGTTATTAGTATTCCTGAACTTGGTGAATAATCACAACGATTTTTTTTTCAAGACAGGGTTTTTCTGTGTAGCCTTGGCTGTCCTGGAACTCACTCTGTAGACCAGGCTGGCCTCGAAATCAGAAATCCACCTGCCTCTGTCTCTCATCATCACAACGATTTTATCATAAGGGTCATCGTTTTATGTCTTATATTGTTAAAGCCTGTGGCCACTTATTTCTGCTTTGAATGTATTTATTTAAACAGCTGCTGCAAAACCTAGTATTTGAGAGGAATTGCATATTTTTGTGTGTTTACTGTAACCCCATTTTTGGTTTTACAAATTTATCATCATTATGCTCTAATCCTCTCCACTCAAGAAGGTGGGTCTAATCTTAACTCAGAGATTCTAGCCCAATCCATGAAATAGTTGTTTCCATCGAAATCTCACACCTGGTCCCTGCTAGAAAATAATTCAGCATCTCTAGAAGCAGGTTAACTAAGCCAATCTGTCAAGGAGACACTCAGTTCTGTGTCCCTCACTCGTTACTCTTGATAGCATTGATTTGCCCCAGCATCTTAAAGTAGAACATTATGACAAGGGAAATTAACCGGTAAAATCTGAAAAAGAAAAAGAAGCCAAAAGGACAAGATTTATGTAAAGATGCTGAAGACCGTGTATGTAAGTTGTAACAAATGCCCTGCAGCCAGTCCACCTGGTAGCCTGGTGTCTCCCAGAGGGCAGGAGGATGTGGATGTTGGGCTGCTTGAACTCTTGGGAAAGTGAGTACTCCATAAAGCCTAACTGAAGAACAGGAACAAAATTACCTGATAAATAGGATCTATTGCAACTTCTGGGCCCCTTCACCTGCAAGTCAAAGGCGATGTTGCCGAGTAAGTGTGCGTGAAGACATTAGCGTTCAGACAATGAAAGTCAATAATATATAAAATATCGACTTGCCACAGATAGACCTCCCATAATTCATAAATGAGGTATTCAGATTGGTGTCACATAAACTGATGGAGGCTTTAATTTGACTCCTCTGGACAGTTTAATGATCAAATACTTCACACAATAAAATATCTTATAAGCACTGAGTATATTTGTCTTCAATCAGAGATTATAGAGTGTCAAAACTATTTTCAAGTTGTTTTGGGAGATTAAATCTGAAGTTAAGAAACAGCTTAGTTTTTCCATTAGAAGTATGCTATTTCTACAATCCAAGATTCTAATTTTCAAAGTCCAGGAAAAACTTTTGAAAGATTTAGACTCTTGAAGCCCAACTCTAAAAACACTAGTGATCCTCGGCAAAACCAATGAATATACATTTCAGGACCTCCCTGGAACCGATGTCCTGGGGTACAGCCACGCTTGAGAACTAGAAATTCAGGAAAATATAGGTCTCTAGGAGTCTCGGCTTGTCTAAGAGGGAACATTTGTAGGACTGTAAGCAGAGGAAAGTGTCCATTAGGATAATAATGGGAAAATGCACCTCTGCTTTCTTGATCCTGAGGCCAGAATGGGGAAGAATAGAGAACAGCTTTTTGAGAGATAAGCAGAGATATACACAAATGCAGAGACTCTGATTCTGTACCTGAAATACCATTTAAAGTTTGGCATTAAAGCCAGAGTCCTTTCAGTTAACAACCAGGTCGCCCTGCTCTTACCATTTGCCATTCCTCCCTGGGCTCGACCTCCTTTGGCCTGGTGATGGTTCCTCAAGCACATGGCCTCTATTTCCTACACTCTCCATAACTTTAATAACTATCTTCTCAAAACCTTTGGGAATTGACCTCCCAAAGTCACCTCCTGCCCACTCCCACCTCCTGACTCTTTGTCACTTACTAACCCCCGCTATGTTGAAGTTGCTCGTTCTTCTGCCTTCCCCTCTATACCATGAGACAACAGACAGAGAGATATTGTTCTTTCTTATTTAATGGTGTATCCCTCCTTTCCAGAATGGTGCTTGGCATTCTGGTGCTGCACAGAGTTAGAAATACAGAGCATGGCATGAAGGACACAGCTCAGTAGGAGAGCACTTGCCTAGGGACTGTGAGGCCTTGGGAAATCCCAGACCCAGTAAAACACAATGGTAACAAAGTATCATATGGTTAAAATGTATCCATAAAAAGGAACTACTCAGCACTAGCAAAAAAAAGTACAGAGCTATTAGAGTTTTTAAAAATTACTGTTTGTCCTTCTAGGGAAAAGTCAAAGCAGAGGGAGCAGAGCTGCGGCTATGACGCCCGGCAGGTGTATTGTTTTCTAGTCCTCACAGAGGTAAGCATGAGGAGTTATTGTTTAACCTCATTGCAAGCTAATAATTGTGCCCCATTAGCCTTGGGGAATGAAAGACAGGAAACATTTTAGCAAGGTATACAGATTTCATAAGTAATATTTTAAGCAGTAACATGCATGGTGTTAAAAGAATTGTTTTTAAGTCCTAAAGAGACGAAATTAAAAAAAAAAAATCATTGTGAGAGCCTTGAAAAGAACACAAAAATTTGTCATTTATGTCCCGTTTCTTTCCAGACACGACTGAGCTACACTGCTATTGTTCCTGGAACAAAACTATCATAGAACATAGCCTTTATGAATAGAAATAATTGTTCTACTTAATAATGGTGAGAGTATTGCTTTGAAGCAGGTTTGGCAATCAGATATCTTTTGTACAAATGCCTAATATAAACTTAAAAACAAAAGGGGTACTCACCATTTCATTTGCAAAAGAAGAAAAGTATAGCTTGCCTCAGAATCGTTTCTTCAACTTTTGAATCATTGTACAGTTCCCCATGTTTGTGTATCATTTTGAACTCCCCCCACCACCACTAGATAAAAATGCCTGGGTAAATTGGTTGCAATGACAGTGGCCTGATACCTCTCCAACTTCTGTATCTAGTAGACACTAAGCTTTGTTCAAATAACAGATGCAGTAAAGTGTTAGAATTACTGCCCAGGGTAACTCAGACACCGAAGTGCTTGCTATGTGATCTGAGGAGCTGGCTTTGATGCACAGAAGCCATGTAACAAAGCCAGACATGAGAGTGCCCCTGGAAACACAGCTCTGGGGAAGTGCTTCTGTAATCTGTAATCTGTCTGCCAGAGATGTGACTCTCAAAATGACAAACGTCTTCATGCGTCTCCGATCATTGCACTCCTGTTTCATACTGCTTTGAATCTTTAAAGTCAAGGTCAATAGCTCAGTGTTCACCATCACATCTATACTTCGGTTCCAGTAATATTCCCTATAGTATATGCTCCTAAACATTCTCTCCTCTTTTCCTCCTTCCCTTTCTCTCTCTCACACGACACATAGTCTATTGAAAATATATGTTCACTCGCACCTAGCTTAAACGGTGACTCTACTCTATATTGAGAACTGATAGGTGAACTCCAAGAGTTATTTAACCCTTAAAACAACTGTAGGTGGTCAATATTTTTATGCCTTGTTACATGGGTGGAAAAATGTGCCATAGAGAGATAAGTAAATTCACAAAGGTCAGAGCTTCACCAGAGAGATTTAAACCAGATTTTAACTAACTCTGAAATCCATGTTTTCAAACACCTTACTTCAGTCCCTGACTTGTCCAACAAACAGTTCTTTGTGAACTCCATGCTGTGTGAAATACATAGTCAGTCACATAAATTAAAACCCATGATAAAGCCACTGCTTATGACTCTTTGAAGGAATTTCATTAGTCCAGGTAATGGAGGGGGTATTTAAACAGCACAAAGTGCTTAAGGACAAAAAGCAAACATTTTCAATGCATGGCTTTTTGTAATGATGTTCAATTTAGACCTAATCCTTTTAGCCCGGAGATGGAAGAGTGACATTCTAAACAAATCTCATTGTGTTGTGTTTGCTGCCATAACAAGGTATTTAAGGGATGAAATTCCTGCTGGCAGATGGACTTCTTGGCTTCGCTCTGCATGCACACAGAGATTTTTTTTGTTTCAGAAGTTCAAACTATGAAGGCAGACACTTCTCAGTGGATGTTTCCACTTAGAAGTGTGGCGCGCTGTTGGGTAGGAGCATTAAGAAACATTGATAAAGTCTTTTTTGACAAGCATTTGCCCGGCTTATGACCCTGAATGATGATTTTAAAGTACACTTATTGAAATGTGTCCTAGCTTGAAATCTAGGAAGTCGGTCCCAGAATAAACTATTCCTATAGTTCTTCTTCACATCAGAAAATGAAAGCAAATTTTTGTATTCAACACAGAACAAAGATTCAACCCAGCTGAATATTTGTGGCCGATGCTGGTCCCTACAGTCTCATCTCTGAAAATTTAAGATGACTTGCTTATTATAAGGCTTCCTCCAGGTACCATAACTCCATATATTTTGTAGTTTAGGAAACTGTCCCTTTAGTATAAACAAAGTATTTAATAATGGAAGACTATCTCCCCCACCTCACCCACGGCATAGCCTTATAAAAGTACCAAGGGAACCTCGGATTGGCCTGTTGCCTTTAGACAAGCACAGTGCTTGGTGTTCTAGTGGATCTTGGAGGTAGAAATCCCATTTAGTGCTTCATCGTCTCAGCATGGTCCATGTGATTTCTTTATTTCCCACGCAAATTCACTACTTCAGCAAATATCTAACTGTAATCTTCTACAGATCTGCCACTGTCATAAGAGTGGGTTTGTAATGTTGACAATGTAAGAAGAAAGATGTTATACTACTTCTAATCTATGTCAGAAACGGTGATAATAACTATCTTGTTCAAGAGGACCCTCCAAGACAAGGGTCTGCGTTTTCATGTAGAAGTACAATTACCAGAAGCTGTGGTGATGTGAGGAAGTGATCTATGCATAGAGACCACTGATAGACAACTATGGCTGACGATGAGACAAATTGCTAGAGTGTTAGCTATGGGTGAGTTGTGGACACGGAGTCTAGTAGACTCTCCTGTGGCTGGAGCCCTGGCTAACAGTGATTACAAGTGAGGGTTCCTGTAACTTCTACTCATTTGAGTCATCCCAACAATTACAATCAAACAAGATTATGAGAAAAGAAAAGTAAATATTGTTTTATGTTAGTAGATTTTAGATGGATTTGTTATATACTAACAGAAATTTGGTGCCTGGGATTAAGGTCTTATCAGGACCAGAAAGCCTCACAGAGGTTACCATTCAAAGCTGTAAGCAGTTTAAAATATTATTAAAGTCTGAAATATATGAGATGTTGGATATATAATGTCTGAAACGTTGAGGATTTTTCATCCATAAGAAATAGAAATTTCCTAACAAACAGTTGATCTGACTACTGAGTCTTCTGGTATGAGTATGGGAAGAAACAATGGTTTTTAACTGCATATCATCATAGAGTGAAGACAAATAGAAGCTAAAGACAAAATTTCTGAATTTCATCAGAGATAACAAGCCAAAATTGGGTGAGGATTTGCTGGGTTTCAAAATAAGATTGCTTCTAATCTCTAGATCCCTTTAGAAGAAAACTCTCAAAAGTAAAGAAGAGTACTGGAGTAAAAAAAATCAAGACTATAATGAAGTCCAAATCATGAGATCACAGTAAACAACAAGGTAAGAGTGTGATTGTAAACCTTTATTAAGATACCAGTGTGATTTAAGATGATTTCTTCATAGACTTGCAAACCTTTCAACTAGGTTTTCAGGATGTTAGCCAAGGAGTGTCTATTTAAAATAATAGCATTTAAAGAATCTTTAAAGAAATATTTTCCATACCATACTCATAAGGATGCCTGTGGTAGAAATTATTGATATCAGCTTTACTGTTTTTACACAGGAACACACTGTTCAAGCAAAAGCTATCTTAAACATTTTAAACTAAAAGCAAGATATCACACTATTTCATACGAGGATAGCTTTTTAGATGCTTACCTCTAGGGACACTGAAATATTTTGTTGTTGTTGTTGTTGTTGTTGTTGCTGTTGTTGTTGAAGAACCATGCTTTTCATCTTGAATCAGAGTCCGCTTGATCCTGGACATATGTTGAGCCATGTATGTAATGGTACCCACTGCTATACCATAAATTCCAGAGTCCTAGGAAGCCCAGTTTGAAGAACAGAGATTGTCAGTTTGCAGGACACAGTTTTAGATACAGTAATAGTAGGTTTATTAGGCAGGGATATAAAGAAATCAACAGAAATATACAGGGAGATCCTCATGACCTCAGGCCTCATGACTTCACATGAGTAATGAAACTCTGACTGCATTACTATCGTGGAGTGCTACTGAGGCTCATACATCCACTTGCCCACTATGTACTAACAGGAAGGATAAAAGCTCTTGGGCAATGCGCTTTGTGGATCTTTGCAATGATCCACATGATGAGGTGCTATTGAGCAGATTGGAAATCAAGTTTAGTCAAAGTGTGTTATTCCAAGAGCAATGTACATGAAGTATCACGGGGGAGGCTTTAGAGTTCATGGGAGATCTGAATTCTCCTTGTTAGGAAGAACAGATTCAGAAAGCAGAGAAAAAAGGATGGCAGATATTTATATAGCACCAAACCAAACAGTGAGTTGAATTGGAGGCATAGCAAGAACTGGGACATTAATGATAATAGTTAATCATTTTCCAAGTTAGTAAATTTATTGGCCAGTAGGGTAACAGGGTGATTTCTAGCCTTTAGCTCTGACCCAAAACCCATAACAAGTAGAGCCCCAGGGCCCAACTATGTCTAGTAATTTACTCTTGGTGTATGAAATATAATCACAAAGCAATCATCTGTGGTGATCTAAATAAATACTACCTTTAATTTGGAGGCATGCAGAGCTACTGAATAAAATGAAAACATTCCCTCTCCACTTTTCAAATTTGGTTGTAGAAAAATCATACTCTCTAGCAAATTAAACTTGCTTTGGGATTCTTTTCTTAGCCATCTAGGACCAAAGTCACAAAATAAGGAAGAGTGAAGGAGACAAGAGATCCTGACAGTTAAATTTGCTTCATGGATAAAAAGCTGGCTAGTTTCTCCCACTGACGGCTGGAATTATACAGGGAAGGCCTGGGAACAGACAAACTAGCCAGAAGCTGGTGGGTTTGGCCAGCAAAAATTTTACTTTTCAGAGCCTGTTCTCTAGTGCTGGAACCATTAATCTGGAATGATACAGATCACAGATGTGCAAATGTCAGAAGAAATGTCTAATGATGTAGGGAGAATGTGATGGTTTAAAGATAGATGGCTTACCCTCTACAAGCCCATGTGCTGGAAGCTTGGAATCTCTCATTGCTGCTCTTTGCCTCATCCAAAGGCAGCACTGCTACACACACACACACACACACACACACACACACACACACACACACCCCATACCCCCTCTTGTCTCCTCTTGGGTAATAAAATCTTTGTGCTGAAAACTTGGTATTTGGGTGTGTTCCATACTGACTCCAGAGCCCCTTAGTCTTCTTAACGTGATAGGTCAGCTTTCCTTCTCAGAGGATGAGCAATAATACTCTTAACAAATTAACTTGAAGATTTTAGTGCTGACCTGACATTAAGACACTGCTAGATGTTGTTTGAAATTAAAATACTGACCTAATCCTCCAGGAGGTTTTTAACGTAGAGAAAAAAAAAAGTGACTCCAACCTATTTTTAAATACAACATGTACCTCAGTTCTGTTCTGTTTTATTTCACATCATTTATTTTAATTTATAATACATTATATATTTTGCCCTTTCATTTGCCACCTACTGTTAGAGTGTGAACTGCTGACAGCAACTTCAGTGCCCTTTTTCTTCTGTGTTCTCCTTCTCTTCCTGCTCTTCCTCCCATGGCAACATGTCACATATATCCAACATGGTTCCTGGTCCATAATGGATACAAAATCAGTACTTATGAGCTTTGAAACAAATAAGAAGACAAATGTGTAATGTGTAGGATGAAGGGATGTGGTAAAGGATGAGTGAGGAGAGAAACATGTGATTTAGCCTTACTAGTGTTTAAAGTTAGGTGCCACATTTAAATCCTGCTGCAGTAAACTTCCCGTGGTGTTTTTGTCTCAGAACATTTAACTACTCCCAAAAATTCAATGTCTCAGCATTTTTCTCTCATGTGTTTACTTCTGTGGTGAGCCCTTTAGAAATGTTTTTACTGTAATTTTCATAGTACTGTTTTTCTACATGACATTATAGAATTTCCTGTCTTTCTATGTTTATATGGGTACATATGGGGCTCACATCAGGGCCCAAGTTTGGCAGTAGTCTTGTCCACATACAACCCTGGAAATGGTATGTCAAAGTTTGGCTTTGTTTAGTCTCTAGAAGGGGCTTGTCACTTTATATTCTAATATGACTAAATAGCTTAAAATCATTAAAATACCCATTGATTGAATCCATAAGACAGTTCAGGTTTAAGAATGGGCTTCGAGTGCTGGATGCAGCCCCTTCCTCTGTCCTCTTCCTAGCTGTTTGGTTTTCAGCATGAGTTAACCATCAGAGTCTCCATACTGACTTCACTGTCTTTCTCTTTGTGAGGACAACAGAATAATGCCTGGTCAGAACCTATCAGAATATATGACTTAGCGAGGATTCAAGTGATAGATATTGCTATCATACATGTTTGTAAAATCCTATCTTGAAATACATTATTAAAAGCTCAATTTCCTTTACAATTATCTGTACTAAAATCACAGGCTACACAACATAGTAGAGTAAACTTACATTGACCGTATGAAGTTATTCTAATGTAAGAGAACTTAACTCCCATGGAAAATCCATCTCTGTTTATTCATTTGTTCATGGAGATAAGTTCTTTCACTTTCTCAAATAACATGCACACACACACACACACACATACACACACACACACACGGGAGGGGAGGAGAGAGGGGGAGTCCAGTAATTACCTCCTTTAAGGAACTATGTTGAGAATTATAAAAATTTGTCACACAGAAGCACTAATTCTGAGACCAAGACAAGCCACCATCTAAGTATCCACAACAGTATAGATCTCCACTGCTCTTGCCATTGAATATGATCCAGTGGCTTTGAAATACCCATACCAAAGGTGTTCCTCCTATCCAAGCCAATCTCCTACTCTTGTTTTCTATCAACAAGGTTTCTCCCTGCTAATAACTTCCCCTAACTCCACCTTGATTCACATAGGATTCAGCTTCTCTAGTATCAGAGTCTTTACTGCAAGAGCCAGGCCTTTATTATCAACAACATGCTGTGCGGTTCATATTAACTGTCAAAATCATTAGGAAAGGTGCTTCTGGGCACGTTAAGTGGGGTAAGCCACCCTAACTGCTGGACAGCCAGCAGCGTTGATCTCTCTCCACTCCCTGACTGTAGATGTAACCTGATCAACCACCACAAGCTCTTGCCTTCATCTCTTCCCAGGGATAGCGGACTATAGACCTTGAACTGTCAGCAAAACCAAACATTCTCTTCATTGAGTCAAAAGAAACTAATAACTGAGCCATCGTGAGATCCTATTCTTCTTCCTATGTGTGGCTATGGAGTAAATGCAAGAGCAGAGATAGCAGCAAGCAAGAGAAAGTTTCCAAACTCACACAGCCCAGAGAAAACCCACAGATGTGACTACTCTGAGTGGCACAAGGGAATCTGGGTCCTGAAATCTTTTCTTAATTTAACCACAACTAGATTTTTTTTTTCTTGTGATGTCTCTGTAGTGTAGATGGCAGTGTCTACGTTTTAAGGTTTGTCCTACAACATAGTTCAGTTATTGTTTAATGACTACTACTAAAAATGATTGATGTGGAGATAAAGTTAGGTTTGAATTTCTTTAAATGGGCCAAACTGGCAAGTTTTTCACTGGCTTCGTTTTCCAGACAATAATAAGCTGGCACACTATTTAAGTCTGCCTTACAAAATGGAATGTCATCTGCAAGTGTTTTTATCAGTGTGGGAAAGGATCTTGCTTATGTGGACGGTCTAGAGTGTGTTGAAATTTTCTAGAAAGCTTTTGTGATGCTCACCAACAGCGTGTCCCCTCCTGGGAGGTGTTGTTGTGGTGGTGGTGGTGGTGGTGGTGGTGGTGGTGGTGGTGGTGATGGTTGTGGTGGTTGTTGTTTGTTTGTTTGTGTGTTTGGTTTTGGTTGTGTTCGATTTTTTTCTTGTCTAAAGCACTTTCTGCCCTCAGAGTTTGAAGCCTGCAATCCGAAACCATTTACTGACTCTATTAACTTTCATTTTCTTATGATCCTTCTTACATTTTGGCCATGAAATTTTAAATAACCAAGTTTGTCTTTTGGGATGCTTTTCTTTTACAAATTAGTGTTTGTCAAAACTAGAGCATAAGAAAGCGGCACTGACATTCTAGATAAAGCACTGCCATATCCAGAGTTATCTGACAGGCTGCATTTTAAAGCAGCGAAACAGACCAGGTGTTCTTTGTCCTAGAGAGGATGTAACTGGAGCTCAGTCATTGAGGAACACGAATTTTGTAACTGATAGTGGGTTCTAATTAAGAAAAGATCTACAGACACTAGGGTGAAAGCCAGATACAAAGGTTGTTTTTTTTGTTTGTTTGTTTGTTTTGTTTGTTTGTTTTTTTGCAGTTGTTCAAACTTTGCTTGAAAGCATTTCTGAGGCAATGGAAACCACGCTTCCTCTACACCAAAGACACGGCTCCCCCTTTACTATCTGCTATCCTTTTAGAACATTAACAACACATGACCAAAGATTTATCTTTGCAGGAAACTGACAAAATCAACAGACATGATTCACTTACCAGATATTTATTGAATAAGTCACGGGTTATCTAAGACTAGAAGATACAAGACATGGCTTTTATCTTCAAGTCATTCTTAAGTACATAGGAAGCACAAGTTACTATGTAACAAGGAAGAAATGAGGCCTTAGCAGTTTTATTTCAGAGCAGAGAACAGAAGGATAGTTACAGTGTTCTCACAAGATTCAAGGTAACCCACAGCCTTCCTACTATCAGTGCATTCAACTTTGTTCTTTTTTTATGTCCTGTGCTTCTCACAGGCCCCTTACAAATATACAAAGCCCGGGAAACTGGATTCCCAGTGGTGGCACATACCTTTGAAGTTATACACAAGTGTCTTTTCTGAGACTCCTTCCATGCTAAGCATAAAATAAATATATTAACTTAGAAACAAATCTCATGCTCTGGTCTCATTTAACCTTAACCATAGGACATGAGTGGAGAATATTTTTATAGGAATCAGACACACAGTAGCTGTTATCAGACATTTCAGATTGTCTCTACATTCTGAGACTGGCATCCGAGTTGTTGCAGAGAAAATTTTCACTAACCCAAAGAATTGGGCTTTGTTGATAGTTTGTAATTGTAAGAAACAAAATGATCAGAATGCAGAGTTCTGCTGTGTCAGGACTGTGTCAAGAGACAGGCACTTTTTGCCTCCTCTGAGTTCCATCTACCTCAAAGTGAATGGTGATGTGAAGTTCCAGGACCATCTATCTTAGCTTGAGCAGGGAACACAGAACATGTACTGAGGAGCCCTGTACAGTTTGGGTCTCAAGCCCCAGATTCCACTTTTACCTTCTCATATATATATATATACACACATACACACACACACACACACACATATATATATATATATATATCCTAAAGAAAAAATATATTAATAGATACTATTGCTACATAATTATAAATATGTTATATATTTTATATAATATATTTTGATAGTATATGTGATATATTACATAATTATATCTATTTGTAGATATAATTTGTAATTATGTTAAATATACTATTATATATATATAGATATATATAGATATATATAGATATATAGATATATATCCCATGCATGTCTTAAATTTCAGATTACATCACCTTTACCAAAAGCACCATTTTCCTTCGACTCGAAGCTCTGCTATCATTCCTCATTAAGATCCTGTCTTTCTTTTCTGTTTCCTCCTTCTCAGCTGCTCCTTTACTCTTACCCCTAGATGCCTCATTGTGTTGCAGGTTTTATCAAATAAACTGGGAGGAGGAAGGGTGCAGAGGGAGTTTTCAGTGTTATAACACAAGCTGCCCTTTCAGACTCTGTTGACTTTTCACATCCTATGTTCGCTCTTGGGAAGGGCAACCATTTCCTGTACAACAGCACAGTAATGATACTCCTCTGTCACTGGTGTTTCCTCAAGTGATAATATTAGTCATCTACAGAGCAAGTCAAGAGTTTATGGAGTTCTATTACTTCAATCACTATACAAAAATTGGCACATGACCTGCTTGTAGGTAATGCCAGCCATCATACAATGGAGCCAACTACATCATGAGTTGGGGTGGGTAGCAACCAATTTCCATTAATTTGCTTCTACAAATACAGAAACAAAATAACCATGTTTTATATGAATCATGGCTACACATGGAGTTCAAATATTCTTTTTAGACATCTGAATCTTAAAGCTACATTGAACTAAAAAAACATTTTTAGTTAATTTTACAGTAGCTATTTCCTTACAATCCTCTTTAGTAGAAAAAGCTGTTTAGATATTCAAGTTTCTATCTCTCACCCCTCTTCTCTTTTTTCTTTCATTTTCCATGCAGGTCCCAGTGAACTCTACTGGGAATATTTTTCCTCTTTTTTTGAGTAATTAACAGTCCTGTCTACACCACATAACATAATAATCCAATTACTTCATAGGTTTTGTGGGTTTAGTTTTTCTAGCTGTACTGAAAGTCCCTTAAAGGCAAAGTCTATGTC